>CM055266.1:143951736-144206132 GCA_029237695.1 Conchocele bisecta | reverse complement strand
GATGGCCAACTAACTAATCTGATGACCTAGGAAACACCCTGGAATGTCATGGAAATGGAGATATATCAGTGGATACGTGACTGACGATGACCAACTCGTAACGAGCCGTCTAATCTGGATCAAGACTTTTTGCAAGTAATTTTCACAAAAAAAGCACACCCTTTTTATAAATGGACTAGTCTGAAAATCATTTTGTGACAATTGGATTGGTCCTTCAATTAACATATCACAGTCCATTCCAGTTATTTAGGGTGGAAAGGGTTAACCTCTCCTGAAGTCTGACCTTTGTTGCCGCTGCCAACAAGTGTTTTCTCCTTGACCTTCTTCAACACCTCGAGACAGCTGGCGGCAACATGGGCGATCTCCGGGCCGAACCGGAATGACTGCAGAACATGACTATAGAACATGACAATGTGTTTCGTCTTGCAATAACAGCTTACTGTTTTAATAGTTTTAATACTTCTCAGGTGTAGAATTGCCAATTCACCTTCCATATCCTCACAAAGGAGTGAAATCAATCGCAATTTCCAATAACCTCCGAAGGGAACACAAGTGATTTTGTACCTTTGGACATCTGCATAATTTCATGAAATACATTTACAAAATTTACAAAAACAATTCCGTAAATGTCTATATTCCGCATGTACTCAACTTTCAAATATATTTATGAAAAATATTGTATTTTGTAAACGTATTTAATGTAATTACGCACATGTCCGAAGGTATAAAATTACACGGCACGTCTCAAATGTATTTCCCTTTGTGGGGTTATTGGAAATTACAATAACATCTTATACTGCAACTATGAGTTAACCCTTAAAGGGCGGCAACCGGATATATTGTCATCTGCCGATTTCCATTTTATCAGCACATATGAATCATATTCATGTGATTTAGTGCTTGACTGCTTGCCCACAAACCTACATGCCAGACAATTTTCGACTTTAAAAATTATTTGACGCTGCTTTGTTTTGTCAGTCGAAATTTTATTTTATTTGCAGGCAGAGACTGGTTTCTGTTCAGTAGGTTTCAATTAATCTTGTTGTATGATTCACGTACAGTTGACGCAAATGTGACACTCCTTGAAACGGTTCAAATGAGTGGTTACAACATATATTTTGGACGAAAAATTAGAAAATTGTGGAAAACATTTAAAACTGCTATACACCTAGATGGGTATTCCGTGTGTAATGGATTATTTCCCCCACACGTACCTGTGTAAGGTAGAAGATCGTGTCAGCCTGTATGCGGTCCATGGCGTTGATGGCGCCGCGGAACGAGTATATCTGTTGGTGCGGGTCGCCAACCAGAATCTTGCCCTGTGACTGGGACGTCAGCACGTCCGTGATCGCTGCACAGGGAATGCAGAATACCAGAATGTTGGTGTCTTTTGGTATAAAGTTTATCAGGCAAAACTAGGAAACACATAGTCTTATTCCTGAATCTCGAGGCTTGCCTAGGAATTCCTACCGTTTCCAAGCCAAGACTGATTAACTTGATACAAAAAGACACCAATTTTCCAAGTAACATTTTAGAAGCAAATATGACTTTTACCAAAGCACCAGCCAAATATGGATGTATTCCATGAAAGCAAACTGGAATTATAGGTAATTTACTTCGAGGTTGGGGAGTTTTGTGCAGAATGATGTGTGATCAGCCAGATATAAACATATCATCAATGGTAGCCAAAATGATAGGCCGTTACCTGAATATTAAGCTTATGTGGTACAAGAACATGTGTAAGTGAGTGACAATGACCTGCTAAGCAGGGGGCCCGTTTCACTAAACTTCGTACGACTAAAATGTCACAACCACATATGAGCATGTAAATTGCATTCACTTCCAAGAAACTGTGATATGAAATATACTTTTAGTGGCAGAGCATGGTTTTT
Organism: Conchocele bisecta; assembly: GCA_029237695.1. Taxonomy (NCBI): domain Eukaryota; kingdom Metazoa; phylum Mollusca; class Bivalvia; order Lucinida; family Thyasiridae; genus Conchocele; species Conchocele bisecta. Next base: position 144,204,240 of record CM055266.1, on the reverse strand, counting down.
TTTTCACTCTTTATTCACACCTGTACCACTACAAATATTTTACCGGGTACACCAATTGCAGTAGGTGGCCGGAATACCTCAGAAGGTAGAGCGTCGGACTTCGGATCGGGAGACCCCGGGTTCGATTCCCGCCTCTGCCACTGCGAATGGTCGATTCGGCAAGACAACTTCGTGCTAGCCTTGTCCTATCGGATTGGGACTTAAATAGTCGGTCCCGACATGCAAGGTCATCGAGCCAGTGCCGTCGTTAAATCAAAGCATTTACAACACCAATTGCAGTGATGTTTAGTCAATTAATTAACCATTTCAATACAGGCCTGTATCCCATGATGTGCAGTGTAGATCCCGATGAGCCGTCACTATTTGTGGATTTTTTTAATGAAATTCTCCCCTTTCTAATAAACAGAATAACCCAAATATAAAGTGGAAAATTACATTCCAGGGCCTTGTTTCACTAAAATTTGTACGATAATAATGTTTGTACAATTTTGTTTATGAATTTGTTTCTCACTTTAGCTTAGTTCTCTAATGCTACCATTTCCAGCTTACATTGTACACACCATTAAATGTGGCTGTGACTGGAGAAATAAGGTTTATGGGTTTTGCGACCAGTTTAGATCCAGATCAGCCTGTGCATCCGCAAAGTCTGATCAGGATCTCCACTGTTCACCGTTTCATCAATGAAATACCCATCATGCAATGCATATCATTATCAGGCATCAGGAGTGTGCTATTTGATCAGGAGCTACACTGGTCACAATTTCCATAAGCCCCATTTCTCCAGTCATGGCCACAAATGTGATCAGATCCACGAACGGTTTTCAAAATGGGCTATTTAGCACTTACAAACTTCTTAATCATACGAAGTTCAGTGAAAAGTGAAAGTGAATGAGTTTAGAGTGAAATAAAGATGGGACCACAGTTTCAAGTCTCATCGGACAGACCAGTGGAATGGAAATACTATGTTAGTATTGTTCACGCCTATGGTGAGGATTGAACTCGCAACCTCCAGTATTGCAGTTCAGTGAAAAGGGCCCTAGTTATCGGGATGAGAGCGTTAACACAGACCTGGCGTGAGATCCTGGGCCTCATCGACGAGTATCGAGTCGTAGTAGCTGAGCCTCGGCTTGGAGAGCTGGTAGAGCTTGAGGTAGCCGTCATGGGACATGCACACCTTCTTGTCCTTGTAGTCGAACATCCGACGCCAGATACACTCCGCATCATCCACATACCGCTGGGCATAACAATGGTATAGTCGTTGTAGTCATCCAGGATGATGTTGAAAGCTGACAGAATTTTCATTTGCTATGAAAATTTCATAAACTTTCAACGTCATTTACCGAAAATATTGTTGAAATATTTATCATGAAAAATTGTCCATCCTCCACATACCGCTGGGAACAACAAAGGTATTTATTATATGATTAAGTATTTCAGTCATTCTCATTGGCCGAAACCCGGGCACGTGATTATCTACACAATTGAATGTAGACCTCTGAACGGTTTGTTTACACAAATAATCACTCTCGGCCGCGAGACCGGTCCGAGATGTGTTTATTCATGTACACAAAGATATTGTTCACCTCCTTAGAGCGCATGCGTAAATCTGACGCCGAATAAATACGGTACTGATACATGTAATTGTTATTGTGTTTACTGTTAGTGAATAAATACGGTACTGATACATGTAATTGTTATTGTGTTTACACTGTTAGTGAATAAATACGGTACTGATACATGTAATTGTTATTGTGTTTACTGTTAGTGAATAAATACGGTACTGATACATGTAATTGTTATTGTGTTTACACTGTTAGTGAATAAATACGGTACTGATACATGTATTGTTGATGAAGTTTACACTGTAAGTTGAATATACGTACTGATACATGTAAATGGTATGTGTTTTACTGTTAGTGAATAAATACGGTACTGACACATGTAATTGTTATGTGTACTGTTAGTGAATAAATACGGTACTGATACATGTAATGTTACTTCGTTGTACTGTTAGTGATAAATACGTACTGATACATGTAATTGTTATTGTGTTTACTGTTAGTGAATAAATACGGTACTGATACATGTAATTGTTATTGTGTTTACTGTTAGTGAATAAATACGGTACTGACACATGTAATTGTTATTGTGTTTACTGTTAGTGAATAAATACGGTACTGATACATGTAATTGTTATTGTGTTTACACTGTTAGTGAATAAATACGGTACTGATACATGTAATTGTTATTGTGTTTACTGTTAGTGAATAAATACGGTACTGATACATGTAATTGTTATTGTGTTTACACTGTTAGTGAATAAATACGGTAAACTGACACATGTATGTATATGTACTGTTAGTGAATAATCGGTTATGATACATGTAATTGTTATTGTGTTACACTGTTAGTGAATAAATACGGTACTGATACATGTAATTGTTATTGTGTTTACTGTTAGTGAATAAATACGGTACTGTACACTGTTATGTAATTGTGTTAATTACACTGTTAAGTGAATATACGGTAACTGATACATGTAATTGTTATTGTAAAGTTTACACTGTTAACGAATAAATACGGTACTGATACATGTAATTGTTATTGTGTTTACACTGTTAGTGAATAAATACGGTACTGATACATGTAATTGTTATTGTGTTTACTGTTAGTGAATAAATACGGTACTGATACATGTAATTGTTATTGTGTTTACACTGTTAGTGAATAAATACGGTACTGATACATGTAATTGTTATTGTGTTTACTGTTACTGTAAGATAAATACGGTACTGATACATGTAATTGTATTGTGTATAACACTGTTAGTGAATAAATACGGTACTGATACATGTAATTGTTATTGTGTTTACAACTGTTAGTGAATAAATACGGTACTGATACATGTAATTGTTATGTGTTTACTGTTAGTGACATACGGTACTGATACATAATTGTCACTGTTGATACACTGTTAGTGAATAAATACGGTACTGATACATGTAATTGTTTACTGTGTACTGAATTAGTTGAATAAATACGGTACTGATACATGTAATTGTTATTGTGTTTACACTGTTAGTGAATAAATACGGTACTGATACATGTAATTGTTATTGTGTTTACACTGTTAGTGAATAAATACGGTACTGATACATGTAATTGTTATTGTGTTTACTGTTAGTGAATAAATACGGTACTGATACATGTAATTGTTATTGTGTTTACACTGTTAGTGAATAAATACGGTACTGATACATGTAATTGTTATTGTGTTTACTGTTAGTGAATAAATACGGTATGATACAGTAATTGTTTTGTGTTTACACTGTTAGTGAATAAATACGGTACTGATACATGTAATTGTTATTGTGTTTACACTGTTAGTGAATAAATACGGTACTGATACATGTAATTGTTATTGTGTTTACACTGTTAGTGAATAAATACGGTACTGATACATGTAATTGTTATTGTGTTTACTGTTAGTGAATAAATACGGTACTGATACATGTAATTGTTATTGTGTTTACTGTTAGTGAATATTCCTGATTTTCTGAATATTCGTGGTAAGGGTCATATGATAAAACAATTAGTCTTTTGAGTCGGTGTACATCACTTTTCTCAGGTCTGTAAATCTCAGGTCCATAAATCTCATGTACACCTCCTCAAAAGACAATAATTGTATAATGTTATAGTGCTGTTGTAGTTGTCCATGGTTCACTACTGTCAACATATGACATAGTGAATCAGCTCATTCACAGGCAGTTACTACTTCATGTACACATGTCACAGGGCTCCAGATAAGGTATTAGTAATTGGGTAAAATAAAATCACACTACTGTTGAAACATCAGCAGACGGCAATTATTGAATAGTTTGCTTCTAAATGAAAACATGTCTTGGCATTTCATTGGAATTGTCTCCTTGAAGACAATTCTAATGAAATACCAGATGTGTTTTCAAAAATATATGCTATATTTGTGGTCTGTTTATTTTTTTCTGTAGCATGATAAAGATACCACAAATGTTTCATTGCTTTTTGATACTCACTACTTCTGATTTCAATTGCGGTTTTAATTGGGTATTTAAGCAAATACGCACCTTATCTGGAGCCCTGCATGTCATATTTGTTGCAAAAATATGAATATACTCTATTTATTTAATAGGGATTATAAGTCATGTAAAGTAACAATACATGTGACTGAGCGCTGTCAGAGGATGCAAGTACACAAAGTATGCAGTACAATGTGAATTTCATCAATCTATTTTTAGCACCGTGACCTTGACCTTGGGCAGACAAACCCCACCTTAAATATGTGTGTTCTCCCAATTGATATCAATATACCTGTATCATAAAGATATTCCTAGAGGTATACACCTTATGCTCCGCTGGATGGTAAAACATAATACCTTCATTTATTTTAAAAACAGGCATATAAAAATCAATATATTTGAACAATACTCTTTAGACACAAAGCTTATCTGGAGCTGGTGTTCTCTATACCATTTTAGTCGGGTGGTCAATGGCCTCCTTGAATCCCGTCTTCTCGTTGATCCGTGAGTTGGGAACGTGTGCCGTCGTGATGAAGGGGTCGGCCGACGACAGGTACGTGTTGATGGTGTCCATCACAAACTTGGCACGGATGTACTGGTTGTCTCCCTTGCGCAATGGTAGCACCTGTGTCAGGGTGTACACCTTTAAATTCCCAAGCTTCTTCGCTGCCGTATACCTGCAAACATGGCTGTTACTGGAGAACCTGGGGGCCGTTTCACTAAACTTCGTACGACTAAAATGTTTGTAAGTGCAAATTTACAATCGTCTGGAAATTTTAGTCTTTCGAAGTTTAGTGAAACGCACCCCTGGGCTTGTGGAATGTAGCCAGTCTGGCTCCTGGAGGCCGTTTCACTAAACTTTGTGCGACTAAAATGTTTGTAAGTGCAAAATTATGATTTATCATTAACAATTTTTTCTTGCAAACAATTATTGGATTTACATTTATTGAGAATAGGCAGTCTATGCTCAATAAATGTAAATGCATCAATAGAAATTTCCAGACGATCCTAAATTTGCACTTACGACCATTTTAGTCGTACGAAGTTTAGTGAAACGGCCCTAGTTTTCTAGCATACTGCTGTAGACATATGAGACATGCCATGTGATTTTGTACCTTCGGACATCTGCGTAATTTCATTAAATACGTTTATAAAATTTATCAAATGTTCTGTAAATGATTACAAAATTTTACACGTGCAGAATTATATATATCGTTGTAATCTGAAATATGTGTCAACTTTTGACGTCATTTACAGAAAACATAATTTTCTGTAAATATATTTCAAAAAATATCGCAGATCTCCGAAGTTACAAAATCCCACGAGTGTCATATACGGATCTATATTGTTTGTTGGAGTGCATGAGTGGAGTTTCACTGACTGAATAGTGAAGGGTGTGGACCCTGATCAGACAGCGGATGCGCAGGCTGATCTGGGTCTACACAGGTGACAATGTCACAGACAATCAGCCCCATCTCCATCACAGACAATCAGCCCCAGTCTCCATCAGTCACAGACATCGCCAGAGCACAGACCCATCACCCCAGTCTCCAGTCACAGACAATCAGCCCCAGTCTCCAGTCCACAGATTTTCAGAGCCCCAGACTCAGTCAAGACAATCTGCCCCCAAGTCTCCAGTCACAGATAATCAGCCCCAGTCTCAAGTCCACAGACAATCAGCCCATCTCCCCCCCCAGTCACAGATAATCAGCCCCCAGTCTCCAGTCACAGACAATCAGCCCCCAGTCCTCCAGTCACAGACAATCAGTCCCAGTCACCAGTCACACACAATCCAGTTCCCGTCTCCAGTGCACAACCCACATGATAAGAAGGGGCTTCAGTTATTATAGGAATGAATGGCCTTTTTTTGGAATTTATCGGGGTATAAACTTGGAAAAGTCGCGGGAATAATGGACGAAGGCCGGAAGGCCTTCGTCCAGTATTCCCGCGACTTTTCCAAGTCTGAACTCGCCCCAGAGGCAATGTTACACGATAATTATTTAAATTGTTCACGATTATGATATTTTTTTATTTACAATCTATTGGTCCTTGCTGGATTTAATCACTTGTAAATTTAGTTGCTAACTGTTCATTTCTTAATTGATGTTTGCAAAATAGTACATCACAGCAGGTGACAAGGTACCGACACGTTAATTGCCACGATTTATGACATCAGGTCGGGGTTAATCAGCCGTGAAATTGTTTAGATATGGTCAGTGACTGGTTCCCAAATATCGCTTTCCGGCACGTAATGCCGGATAACAGGGCTGGTATCAGCGACGCCGGGTACCGGCGCCGTTATGACGCACATTATATGGTCAGTGACTGGTTCCCGAATATCGGTTTCCGGCACGTAATGCCGGATAACAGAGCTGGGTCACAGCGCTGGTACCAGTGACGCCGGGTACCGGCGCGCCGTTATAACGCACATTAAATAAGACTTAAACTGTGTATTCGTTTGCAGGAATTCCCTGCCGGTGCCGGAAGCCGAATTTGCCGGTATATCGAGCAGATTAAAGAGCATGCCGATTGGTTTGGCGGCTTATTGTGCCGGGAGGCGAATATGCCGCTGTAACGTGTGCCGCTATAACAAATTCTGACTGTATATCCAAATACATTGTTATTGTGATGAACAAGAAGTAGCATAATAACTGTGAATATTTTGGTATTCCTTGTTGTGAGAAACCATACATTAACCCATTAAAGATGGGATGCAATTATAGTAGTTTGAAACTATTTTGAGGGGAAAATCCTCTTTTCTTTATTTCATCTCGAAAGTATATGTTGTTACCACTCATTTGAACCATCTCGACGGTACCATAATCTCCATAACATTGTGTGTACCTCCGTCCTATTTCTCCATACGCCAGCGCATGTCCGGTCTTACAGGTAACATTTGATGGGAACTTCGTCTTGGCATATTCAACAACGGATCTGAAGTAAGTAGAACATTATGTCTTATTGCATTACATTTTTGTTCACATTGTCAACTACTGCATATGACTGTGTAACCCTTTCAACACCACATACCTGTATAGTGGTATTGGCAAAAAGTGTAGATCCAGATGAGCCGGCTCGTGACGTCTCATCAGGATCTACACTTTATGCAAGTAATTTTCATATTTTTTGTAAAGAAAAACACCCCCTTATCACACATGGACTAGTCTGAAAATTATTTTATGATGTTTGGATTAGTCGAACAAAATTAACATATTAATATCCATTCCAGTTACTTAGGGGTGAATGGGTTAACGTACAATATAATAATGACTCGTTGTCCACTTTTTACATTGCTATACAGGGTGGTCACAGAATTTTGAAACAACTAGTGCTATCACAGAAGTGATCATAATACCCGCACAAACACCACTTTGGCACATGAACAGGCTTAATGTCAGAGAGTTTCATTTTTTACCTTTGACCTAAAAGTGTGACCTTGACCTCATACATGGGTATGTGACTATTGAACGTGACACATCATGGCAAACACTTGTGCCACATCATTCGAAAATCCATTCATCGGTTTACACGATACACACACGACTCAAAATTTTATGGCCATTTTTTACCTATGACGAGCGACTTTGACCTTGGGTATGTGGGTATGTGGGTATACACAATGGTCAATACAGCAAACAATGATATTCAGACAAGAGCTGTAGGAGAACAGCATAGCTCGACTACGAGGGTGTCGATGTACACATAGCTTGACAAAGAAGGTGGCTGCGGCCTACATAAAAACCTTAACCAAGGTTGACTAAAAACATTAACCAAGAGAAACTAGAAATGTGGCCTGTCGGCACACGAATACCCCCACTGGCAGCCAAAGAAAACGAGGCATTTTTGATCATAAGCCATTTAGCCGAGCGTTAAGGTTTCAAACGCATCAAGTCTGTGACCTTGACCCTGGGCATAGTGTGATAATCCATGCATCGGTGTAGAAGAAATAGAGCGGAAGGGAATTTCAATAGGTTTGACCTTTGAGACCTTCAACTATGACCTTGACCTTGGACCTGGACGTGTGTGGTTATTGATCGAGACACACCTTCTTATCCTGAGAAACATTTGTGCCAAGGCATTTGATAATGCATGCATCGGTGTAGAAGATATAGAGCGGAAGGGAATTTCAATAGGTTTGACCTTTGACCTTCAACTGTGACCTTGACCTTGGACGTAGGTGCGTGGTTATTGATCGCGACACACCTTCTCATCATGAGAAACATTTGTGCCAAGCCATTTGGGAATTTCAATATTTTTTACCTTTGAGCTTCAACTGTGACCTTGACCTTGGATGTAGGTGCGTGGTTATTGATCGCGACACACCTTTCTCTGCCTGAGAAACATTTGTGCCAAGGCATTTGATAATCCATGCATCGGTGTAGAAGATATAGAGCGAAGGGAATTTCAATAGGTTTGACCTTTGACCTTCAACTGTGACCTTGACCTTGGACGTAGGTGCGTGGTTATTGATTGTGACACCTTCTCAACATGAGAAACATCTGTGCCAAGCCATTTGATAATCCATGCATCGGTGTAGAAGATATAGAGCGGAAGGGAATTTCAATAGGTTTGACCTTCAACTGTGACCTTGAACGTAGGTGCATAGTTAGCAATTTGATAATCCATGCATCAGTGTAGAAGATATAGAGCGGAAGGGAATTTCAATAGGTGTGACCTTTGACCTTCAACTGTGACCTTGACCTTGGACGTAGGTGCGTGGTTATTGATGGCGACACACCTTCTCATCATGAGAAACATTTGTGCCAAGCCATTTGATAATCCATGCATCGGTGTAGAAGATATAGAGTGGAAGGGAATTTCAATAGGTTTTACCTTCAACAGTGACCTTGACCTTGGACGTAGATGCGTGGTTTTCCAAGTATGGTTGCTGTAGGCCCAGGAGTATTCCATATACAAGCTTGAGTAAAAAACGTAACCAAGGGGAGATAACTAAGTAATCCAAGGATAAAAGTAGGTCAAGGTGAAATATAGGTCAGGGATTATTGATGTACATCACTAGGAGATGAAGTTGTCCAAGTATGGTTGATGTAGGCCCAGAAGTATTCCATATACAAGCTTGACTATAAACATTAACCAAGTAATTGAAGGTTAAATGTAGGTGAAGGTAAAATAAAGGTCAGGGGTTATTGATGTACATCCATATGAGAAAAAGTTATCCTGGCAAGTATGGTGTCTGTATGCACAATAGTATTCCATTCTAAACAAACTGTAATGCTTGACTAAAAACCTTAACCAAAGAGAATTAAGTAAGTAATTCAAGAGGAAATGTAGATCAGGGGTTATTGATGTACATCACTATGAGAAAAGGTTGTCCAATTATGGTGTCTGTATGCACAATAGTATTCCATGTACAAGCTTGAGTAAAAAACTTAACCAAGGTCGAGTAAAAACCTTAACCAAGGGGAATTAAGTAAGTAATTCAAGGTTAAATGTAGGTCAAGGTCAAATATAGGTCAGGGGTTGTTGATGTACATCACTAGGAGATGAAGTTGTCCAAGTAGGTTGGTTGTAGGGCCAGGAGTATTCCATCTACAAGCTTGACTAAAAACGTTACCAAGGGGAATTAAGCAATTCAAGAGGAAATGTAGGTCAAGGTCAAATATAGATCAGGGGTTGTTGATGTACATCACTAGGAGATGAAGTTGTCCATGTATGGTTGGTGTAGGGCCAGGAGTATTCCATCTACAAGCTTGACTAAAAACGTTAACCAAGGGGAATTAAGCAATTCAAGAGGAAATGTAGGTCAATGGTCAAAATATAGATCAGGGGGTTGTTGATGTACATCACTAGAGATGAAGTTGTCCAAGTATGGTGGGTGTAGGGCCAGTAGTATTCCATATAGAAGGTTGACTAAAAACCTTAACCAAAAGGAATTAACTAAGTAATTGAAGAGGAAATGTAGGTGAAGGTCAAATATAGATCAGGGGTTATTGATGTACATACCTATGAGAAAAGGTTGTCGAAGTATGGTGTCTGGATGCACAATAGTATTCAATGTACAAGCTTGAAAAAAAACCTTAACCAAGGTTGACTAAAAACCTTAACCAAGGGGAATTAAGTAAGTAATTCAAGAGGAAATGTAGGTAAAGGTCAAATATAGATCAGGGGTTATTGATGTGCATCACTAGGAGATGAAGTTGTCCAAGTATGGTGGGTGTAGGGCCAGTAGTATTGCATATACAAACTTGACTAAAAACCTTAACCAAGGTTGACTAAAAACCTTAACCAAGGGGAATTAACCAAGTAATTCAAGAGGAAATGTAGGTCAAGGTCAAATATAGATCAGGGGTTATTGATGTACATCACTAGGAGATGAAGTTGTCCAAGTATGGTGGGTGTAGGGCCAGTAGTATTCCATATACAAGCTTGACTAAAAACCTTAACCAAGGCGTGACGGTGACGCCGACGCCGACGCCGACGCCGGGGTGACAACATAAGCTCTACTTATTCTTCGAATAGTCGAGCTAAAAAGAAGGAGGAGTCTTTCACAAGTACCGGGTAGATATATGTCAGTTTCAAGTAAAGCAAATGTGATTTTCGGCCATCATATTAGTTTCTGGCATAATATCTAAAATAGTTCACTCATGATGCTACAGTTTTATTGTGATATAAAACCAGAACATATTTCAGTGGTTTTATGTCTGTTCAACAGCAATGTCATATATAGACAGGATTGTATGAGGGAACAATGTACAACCAGCAATTACAATAAAAACTTTGATCACTGAAAAACCGAGTCCAGGGGGCCGTTTCACTAAACTCTCTACGACTAAACTGGTCGTAAGTGCAAATTTAGAATCGTCTGGAAAATTCAATGGATTTACATTTATTGAGCATAGGCTGCATATGCAGCCTATGCTCAATAAATGTAAATCCAATGATTGTTTATAGGAAAAAAAAACACATTTTAGCTGTACGAAGTCTGCGACATTGGTTAGTTGTACAGCAGGCACCCGGAGTACATGGGTAGGACACAGACAGGCAATCAATACAGATTACATAGAGCTACATAAATGTAAATCCAATAATTGTTTAAAAGAAAACATTGTTAATGTGATAATTTTGCACTTACAAACATTTTAGTTGTGCAAAGTTTATTGAAACGGCCCCCTGATCTGGTGCTAGACATCCTAACTACACTGGATCACTTTGAAACCAAACTTAAAGGTACATGCCCACGCAGTAGACATAAAATGTTCTTTATAGGAATTAAATAAGTGTATAATTATGTCACTATTCCACCAGTTCTAAAATATACGAGTGCCCGCTATACAAATATAATCATTTATTAATTATCAATTTACTGTTAGTGACGCGCGGCGGTAACAGTCTATTTTGATACTGTGCGGGGACGACGACTTTCACATCACGGCTTGCGGTGCGCATGCGCAGTATACTACGCGCGCCAGTAGGCTTCCCAATATGTAAACAAGAATATCAACATGTCGACACGTCCAGGACGGAAATTGTATGAAACGGCGTCGGCCAAAAAAAAAAGGCGAAATGTCTGAGGGACAGGCAGTACAGAGAGTGGTTAATATTGGCAACCAGATCACCAAACATGCCAAATGGAAAGAGTTACGTGGAGATTTAGATTTGGACTCGAACAGAGATTTTTCTTCTCAACTTCCGATACTTCACTGCGCATGTCAAATATGTGATATGATTGACCGTGTCACATGACGCGTATCGGTAAAAATAGCACGAGGTCGGAAAATACCCTTTCTGGTCGCGGCATATAAAATGCGATTTAGCACCAATTAACACGCGCCGTAATTAAAAATAACTTGTTAGTGGGTAGACAAATGGCTCATATAAGGCATGACAGAAAATGAAAAACAATAGTACAGTGTAACCTGCTGCGTGGGCATGTACCTTTAAAATCAAAATGCAGGAATAATAAATGTGCGACTTTGAATTTACTTAAAAACCAAAAATAATAAGTTATAGTTACTTATTATATACAACGAGCAGGAACTTTTTGTCTGGCCGGAGCTGCGTATACTTCACCAATGTTGTTGTTTTACCGGTACCTGTAAGTGAATACAATAGCTGTCACAAATTGTGACAAATTGTGACTCACAATGCATATGCTTACACGGGCATCATCAATATGAAGCTAATACCCTCGCTGGCAGCCTTGACAATGAAAAGAAATAATTTAATTCCTCAGTGATCTTGACGTGGGTCATACGCAAAACAAAGCAGCATCCCCAGACACACATTGTGGCCAAATATTATCATAAATTGGTGAAGCGGTTCATAAGTTATTAAATAAACCAAGGTCTGAAAATAGCAGCTTTTACCAGTAGGTCCAGGTCTGAGGAATATTTTGGAAGGTCCGAGAAATTAATCGCTAGAAATATGTGTCTGTTTTATGCGAAATTACTCATCACAACATGTGTAAATACTCGAATGAGTCACCATAAATTATCTTATAAGACGATAATCAGAATGGATTTAGCATCGCCACTGAAGGATGATCGCAATTTCAATTTTATCACAGGTCCGGCGGATTTTTTGCTTGTAAATTACAAAGGTCCAATTTTAAAATTTGCAAGTCCAGGACCTCGGACCAGTGCTATTTTCAGGCCCTGTAAACAAAATAAACTTTAACGCATTTGCCTTACAAACAATGGCATCGTTATTACGAAGCTAATCCCCTCGCTGCAGCCTTGATAATAAAATTAACAAAAAATATTTTTTAACACATTTGCCATACAAACAAGGTGAACATAAGTCCTCAGTGACCTTTACCTTGGGCATTCGGACGTGGGTCGTATGCAAAAGAAAGTGCCATCCCTACACACATTGTAGCCAAATATTATCGAAATCTGTGAAGCGCTTCACAAGATATTGAATAAACAAAAACAAATTTAAACATGATAAGTCCTCAGTGACCGTGACCTTGGGCGGTCGGCCTTGCGTCATATGCAAAACAAAGCACCATCCCTAGACACACATTGTGGCCAAATATTATCAAAATCAATGAAGCAGTTCATAAGTTATTGAAAAATGTTACTAACGCACATACGTACATGGACTAACGCTATATGCCATCTTGCCTCTCGGCAGGGGATAACAAGTACGTCCTCAGTGACCTTGACCTTGGGTGGTTGGATGTGGGTCGTATGCGAAACAAAGCACCATCCCTAGACACACATTGCGGCAAAATATTGTCAAAATTGGTGAAGTGGTTCAGAAGTTATTGAAATATCAAAGGTGTTCCTAATGTATGTACGTACACACGCACGCACGCACGCACGCACGCACGCACGCACGCACGCACGCACGCACGCACGCACGCACGCACGCACGCACGCACGCACGCACGCACGCACGCACGCACGCACGCACGCACGCACGCACGCACGCACGCACGCACGCACGCACATACATAGACTAACGCTATATCCCCTCGTACAACACTAATAAAATTTACTTGTCTGCCATTTATTTTTGATTTTCAATATTTCTTATAAAGAATGAAATAACAGCAGATGACAATATTCGGTTTCCACCTTTTAAGGGTTAATGTTTGTTACAGGACTAATGCCTACACAATTGCTCAGAAGTAAAAAAAATACACATATTGAAATTTAGAGCAAAATATTTTTCCCATTGTCAAGCTGTGATGAAATATTGGATCAAAAGTGTGTCACAAATTGACGAGTTCGTTGGATAGGTCGGCAGATGGATCTGATGGCTAAGACTAGTGAACACAGTTGGATTAGGTGTAGCATGTATATTATGGTTAAAACACGTCGTCAAGTAAAATATGATTACTATTTTACACACAAGTACAAGTGAACCCCTCAACACTTCAACACAAACACATGTCAAATAACCACCCTGCTTATGAGTGTATCATTTCATAACACAATTCCAAAGTGTCTCATTACCCCACATAATGTTACAAGTGTCAACTACCCCACAACTGTTCACAAGTGTCTAATTCCCACACAGGATCATAAGTGTCTAATTTCCCACATAAGTGTCTTAAGTCCCACACCAGTTCATAAGTGTCTAATTCCTCACAAGTGCACAAATCCCACACAGTTCATAAGTGTCTAATTCCCCACACAAGTGTATAAATCCCACACAGTTCATAAGTGTCTAATTCCCCACATAAGTGTCTAAATCCACACACAAGTGTCTTAAGTCCCACACAAGTGTATAAATCCCACACAGTTCATAAGTGTCTAATTCCCCCATAAGTGTCTAAATCCACACACAAGTGTATTAAGTCCCACACCAGTTCATAAGTGTCTAATTCCTCACATAAGTTCATATGTGTCTAATTCATCACATAAGTTTATATGTGTCTAATTCCCCACATACATCTCTAATTCCCCCATATCAATTCATAAGTGTCTAATTCCCAACACAAGTGCGCAAATCCCACAGTTCATAAGTGTCTAATTCCCCACACAAGTGTATAAATCCCACACAGTTCATAAGTGTCTAATTCCCCACATAAGTGTCTAAATCCACACACAGGATCATACGTGTTACATTAGCAACTGCATTAACTTCTCTCTAGAGTCCATTGTCAGTGAGTGTGAATATACAGGACGATAGTACTCAATAATACACCCGGCCACCTCAGGACAAGTAATGGTCCACACAGGACAAGTCACGGCCCACACAGGACACGTAATGTTCCACACAGGTCAAGTATTGGTTCACCCAGGAAAAGTAATGGTCCACACAGGACAAGTAATGGTCCACACAGGACAATGTTCCACACAGGACAAGTAACGGTCCACACAGGACAATGTTCCACACAGGTCAAATATTGTTCCACATCGGACAAGGAATGGTCCACACAGGCCATTCACAGTCCACACAGGACACGTAATGTTTCCACGCAGGTAGTGTAAGGTCCAGGCCTCAGAGTATAGTCCCCCACTCATGGAAACGTAATAATGGAAAGTTCTTACATATTAGCCCAGGAACAAACGGTCTCAACAATGCACATGCAGGCTCGCTTCCTCGCCTCGCTGCTCTCACATGCCCGTAG
This sequence comes from Conchocele bisecta, assembly GCA_029237695.1. Taxonomy (NCBI): domain Eukaryota; kingdom Metazoa; phylum Mollusca; class Bivalvia; order Lucinida; family Thyasiridae; genus Conchocele; species Conchocele bisecta. The sequence continues at coordinate 144,189,141 of CM055266.1, read as the reverse complement.
CACGGCCACACCCAAAAACCACCTGTACAATACAAAACTATCTTCTAGCACAAATTCGAGAATTACAATGTATGTCCAAAAAGAAAATATCTTTTAAAAAAAACAATCCTCAGATATTTGTCACTTAGCCACTCTACTAAAGTGTCAATGAATGAACAATTCATTTACTGTGAAGTCTGGTATAATATTTCACAATCTTAGGCGAATGCATATTTGAGAATATTAATAACACTTTAGTAAAAATAATCACATTTGAACTTCAGATAAAATTACACAAAGCCTTTGACTAGTAAAAATACATATTCACAATTCACACAATTCACACACAAACTATATGTCACTAAAACTAATGCACATGTACTTACAGTTGGATAACTCAGTCTGCTGTCTCTAATACAAGTATTGTTGTTGCCTAGTCGAGATTCAAATGTCCACTGTCCACAATGACCCCACTTCAACTCATGTACAATGCACATGTCCAAACACACAGGTAACCTGCTTGACCACTCAAAAAACCAATACACAGGAATGTCAACATGTATTTCACAGTAGATATTCACTCACTACATACATGTACACTACCGTATTTGACCACCTATGTGTCCAGTGTCCAGCAAACCATATATACCTATATACCCAACAATGAATATTGTGACAATTCCTCCCTCCTTAAGTGTAAAAATGGAGAATCCACTTTTTACTCCTACTTCCTCACTAAAATCAACTATTTACACGCCGTCTGGTTTCTTCGTCGTAATTACAGACCTAACAACTACATTCGCAATCCCAACTGTGGTTTCTGCTCTCACTACTACTGTGCATGTCGACTCAGGAAATCTGCTCCCACGTTATCCGACCCCTTGATCGCGATAATTCGAAACCTGTAAGGCTGAAGAGATAAAGCCCATCGCATGATACGTGAATTATAGACTCTTTGGCTTGGAATCTCGGTAACAACACTTACCTGAAACTGTCTTATTTGTGTCATCTCGGTCTTCCACTTCAGGCTCAATAACTCCGACACATACTTGCGCTATGATGCCTCTGTCACCAGAATCTGTCTGCGCTGGTGCTTCCTCGTTCCCGCTCTATGTATTGTTTCAGCATGTTTGCGTGGTACAATTTCAACTTACCTTTAATGTCCACGCGATAGTCCACAGGTCCCACCCTTCTGTACAACTTCAAATGGCCCCTTCCACTGCATGAGCAGTTTATTGTGATCTGTGGGCAATAACAAAAGTACCTTATCTCCTACACTGAATTGTCTGTCCTTGGCCTTCTTATTATAGTAACCCTTGTATCTGTCTGTTGACTTACGTAATTCTGATCTGGCCAACTCACATGTCCCTTCCAGTCTCTCTCTCAGATCTACAACATACTGGTATGTGGTTTTAATTTCGGTCTGCTCCAACTCCTTCGTCCACAGCTCTCTCAGAATTGTCAATGGTCCTCGAACTGTCCTTCCATAGATCAACTGAAAAGGTGAAAATCCCAAACTTTCTTGTGGTGCTTCCCTGTAAGCAAATAATAAAGGCGCAATATACCTGTCCCAATCGGTCGGTCTTTCCTCAGACATTCGAGGAAGCATGCGCTTGAGAGTTTGAGATGAACCTCTCCACCAATCCATTACATGCGGGATGATATGGAGTCGTTGTCAGCTGTTTTATGGATAGAAGATTACTTACCTCTTTCATCACCTGAGAAGTGAATTGTGATCCCATATCTGTCAAGATTTCATTTGGAATACCAATGCGTGAAAACATTTCCACTAATGCTTCGCTACGGTTTCGGCCTCAATGCTTTTCAAAGTAGTCGCCTCCGGATACCTTGTGGCGTAGTCGACCAAGGTTAACATGTATTTATTACCTTTGTCTGTTCTGGGATGTATTGGCCCCACTAAGTCCACAGCCACACGTGAATGGTGTGTCGATGATTGGCATTGTGCCAATGGGAACTTTACTCACCTTGCCTTTCGGAAAAGTCTTCTGACACACATCACACGAACGACAATAACGCATAATGTCTGAATGGAGTCCTGGCCAAAAGAAATGTGTTAGTATCTTTTCTGACATTTTCTTTACCCCTAGATGTCCAGCGAACAATGAGTCATGTGATAACTTCAATACCTGGGCTCTCAGAGCTGTCGGTACTACCAACTGGCTGAAAATCTTACCGTTCTCTACCTTTGGAGATTGGAATTCCCTATAGATCAATCCATCTTTGATCTGGTATCGAGATGTGTTGCCCCCACGACCAATTGACTGTTTTCCACTTACTGCTGCCTCTCTAACCGATTTTAGAGCAGGGTCCTGGCTTTGATGCGTCTTCACATCCTCTACTCCGATATCACTAATAGGTGCTGGAACATGTAACTTACTTGGTGTTCGAGACTTATTCCGTTCTCTCTGTGCCCTAGTTTCGACCGCCTGTATAAGTGCTTCCGTTGGCTTCATCTGAAAATGTGGTTCATGCCCAATCCAATCTGGATTAGGATCTCCAGGATTTCTAACTCCAGGAATGTTACCCAATATGAGATCATAGACCGGGTTTTCCATGCAGAGTGCCTCAATTTGTCCAACCAAGTAAGGGGTATCAACATCAATTTCGACCACATCAACCTTTCTAACAGTTCCATCAACCAATACACAAAGACGAGTTCTCCCCGTGAACTCGTGTGTATTCACTAAATCTTTCCGCACTACTGCGCTACTACAACCACTATCTCTAAGGACCTTGACCTTTGTATATCCTACATAACCCTCTGAAACTGGCATCCCACTAAACGGTTTTTTCGTCTGCATTTGCCTTGCAGGCTGCACTAACAATAGGGAGTTAATGGCCACACTGAAGGTGTACCTTACAATCTGAAATGCAACAAGGTTCAAGTGTAGATTCATTTGGAATTAAACAACTAACAATGACCTTGGGCTTTGTTTCCTCTTGTTCTACAACACAGTTTCCTGACTCAAAATTCCTACCATATCCCCGGCCTCGACCTCGGCCTCGACCACTCCATCCTTCCCTTGACTTATCAAATGGCTTAAACCCTGATCCACTACCCATCGACTTAGTCGGACAGTCTCTAACCATATGACCTGGATTACCACAGCCATAGCACTTCCTACCAACTTCACGAACGCGATCTACTCCTGATGGAATAAATTTACTGGAATGATTCACATTGCGACTGTCTCTACCTGTATTCAATTTGCTACTGCAATCAAACCCCCCATGAGCCTCGTTGTATTGTTCTGCCAGTACCGACATTTCATGAACGGTTTCTCGGTTTTCGTTCTTTTAGAAAAAGAAAAACAGCCAAATTCTTACCCATTGCCATCATAAATGTTCCCTTAATAACAGATTACTTAGCCCATCATAAGTTTTTGGTGCATTCCCAAGTTCCATCCATCTGTCAAGATAATTTTCTAATCGTGCAACAAATTGCGAACTACTTTCCCCAGACTCGGGTTTACTGTTTCTGAATTTATGTCTGAATCCTTCTTCAGTCAATTGAAAGCGTTTCAACAGTGAGTCCTTCAAAGTTTTTGTAATCTGCTGCATTTGTTGGAGACAATCGTGAATAAACTTCTAAAGCTTTGCCCTTCAACAATGTACTCAAATTCACAGCCCATATATCTTCAGACCAACCAGCCATTTCAGCAAAACGCTCAAACCTTTGAATGTATGCATCTAAGTTATCCTTTCCTTCTTCAAAGGAGGTAATCTGGGTAATTTCATTTTTGCCCCACCACCGTTATTGTACGAGTGATTACCTGCATTATCATATGCTAAAGACATATCACCTGATGCCCTACTTCTAACTCGTTCAAGTTCAATTTCCTTATCTAACAGCTCTAACTTGCACCTAGTCTGCTCTTTAGACAACTCTAACTCGAAATGCTTTTGTTTTTCCTCAGACAAGGCTAATTCCTTCCTACTCTCTCGCTCCCTATTTCTTTCATCTCTTTCACGTGTAAGCTCCTCTCGCTTCTCGATAAATGCTAGCAATTCATCCCCTTGATAACCAAACCCCTGTCCAAGTTCCATTAACTTTTCAAAATCCATATTTCTCGTCAATGAACCTTCACCTACAAGCCTAAATCCAATTAATATCAATAGTCCTATTGCCAATATCCATATACCTTTTTCCGAGCAATGACCTATCCCACCGCTGCCACCATTTGTCACAAATTGACGAGTTCGTTGGATAGGTCGGCAGATGGATCTGATGGCTAAGACTAGTGAACACAGTTGGATTAGGTGTAGCATGTATATTAAATGGTTAAAACACGTCGTCAAGTAAAATATGATTACTATTTTACACACAAGTACAAGTGAACGCCTCAACACTTCAACACAAACACATGTCAAATAACCACCCTGTTATGAGTGTATCATTTCATAACACAATTCCAAAGTGTCTCATTACCCCACATAATGTTACAAGTGTCAACTACCCCACAACTGTTCACAAGTGTCTAATTCCCACACAGGATCATAATGTCTAATTTCCACATAAGTGTCTTAAGTCCCACACCAGTTCATAAGTGTCTAATTCCTCACAAGTGCACAAATCCCACACAGTTCATAAGTGTATAAATCCCACACAGTTCATAAGTGTCTAATTCCCCACATAAGTGTCTAAATCCACACACAAGTGTCTTAAGTCCCACACAAGTGTATAAATCCCACACAGTTCATAAGTGTCTAATTCCCCCCATAAGTGTCTAAATCCACACACAAGTGTCGTAAGTCCCACATAAGTCCATATGTGTCTAATTCCTCACATAAGTTCATATGTGTCTAATTCCTCACATAAGTTCATATGTGTCTAATTCCCCACATACATCTCTAATTTCCCCATATCAATTCATACGTGTCTAATTCCCAACACAAGTGCGCAAATCCCACAGTTCATAAGTGTCTAATTCCCCACACAAGTGTATAAATCCCACACAGTTCATAAGTGTCTAATTCCCCACATAAGTGTCTAAATCCACACACAGGATCATACGTGTTACATTAGCAACTGCATTAACTTCTCTCTAGAGTCCATTGTCAGTGAGTGTGAATATACAGGACGATAGTACTCAATAATACACCCGGCCACCTCAGGACAAGTAATGGTCCACACAGGACAAGTCACGGCCCACACAGGACACGTAATGTTCCACACAGGTCAAGTATTGGTTCACCCAGGAAAAGTAATGGTCCACACAGGACAAGTAATGGTCCACACAGGACAATGTTCCACACAGGACAAGTAACGGTGTCCACACAGGACAATGTCCACACAGTCAAATATTGTCCCACATCGGACAAGGAATGGTCCACACAGGCCATTCACAGTCCACACAGGACACGTAATGTTCCACGCAGGTAGTGTAAGGTCCAGCCTCAGAGTATAGTCCCCCACTCATGGAAACGTAATAATGGAAAGTTCTTACATATTAGCCCAGGAACAAACGGTCTCAACAATGCACATGCAGGCTCGCTTCCTCGCCTCGCTGCTCTCACATGCTCGTAGCACGGCCACACCCAAAAACCACCTGTACAATACAAAACTATCTTCTAGCAAAAATTCGAGAATTACAATGTATGTCCAAAAAGAAAATATCTTTTAAAAAAAACAATCCTCAGATATTTGTCACTTAGCCACTCTACTAAAGTGTCAATGAATGAACAATTCATTTACTGTGAAGTCTGGTATAATATTTCACAATCTTAGGCGAATGCATATTTGAGAATATTAATAACACTTTAGTAAAAATAATCACATTTGAACTTCAGATAAAATTACACAAAGCCTTGACTAGTAAAAAATACATATTCACAATTCACACAATTCACACACAAACTATATGTCACTAAAACTAATGCACATGTACTTACAGTTGGATAACTCAGTCTGCTGTCTCTAATACAAGTATTGTTGTTGCCTAGTCGAGATTCAAATGTCCACTGTCCACAATGACCCCACTTCAACTCATGTACAATGCACATGTCCAAACACACAGGTAACCTGCTTGACCACTCAAAAAACCAATACACAGGAATGTCAACATGTATTTCACAGTAGATATTCACTCACTACATACATGTACACTACCGTATTTGACCACCTATGTGTCCAGTGTCCAGCAAACCATATATACCTATATACCCAACAATGAATATTGTGACAAAGTGCCAATTTTGAGTTAGTGCTATACACCTTAGCTAATAGTTTTATGTTTTCTATGTTTGATGTTTATACAGCCTCAATCAAAACACATAGGCCGAGAAAGCAGTACATGGACACTAGAATCTGCCAGTATCGCATGTATGAATGAAAACTATGAATCTGCCAGTATCAGTCACATGTATGAATGAAAACTAAGAAAACTAGATCTCATATCATGAATTTGCAAGTATCAGTCACATGTATGAATGAAAACTATGAATCTGCCAGTATCAGTCACATGTATGAATGAAAACTATGAATCTGCAAGTATCAGTCACATGTATGAATGAAAACTATGAATCTGACAGTATCAGTCACATGTATGAATGAAAACTATGAATTTGCAAGTATCAGTCACATGTATGAATGAAAACTATGAATCTGCCAGTATCAGTCACATGTATGAATGAAAACTATAAAGAATCTGCCTGTATAAAACAGTCACATGTATGAATGAAAACTATGAATCTGCCAGTATCAGTCACATGTATGAATGAAAACTATGAATCTGCCAGTATCAGTCACATGTATGAATGAAAACTATGAATCTGCAAGTATCAGTCACATGTATGAATGAAAACTATGAATCTGCCAGTATCAGTCACATGTATGAATGAAAACTATGAATCTACCAGTATCAGTCACATGTATTAATGAAAACTATGAATCTGCCAGTATCAGTCACATGTATGAATGAAAACTATGAATCTGCCCAGTATCATCACATTTGTATAAATGTAAAACTATGAATCTGCCATATCAGTCACATTGTATGAAATGAAAACTATGAATCTGCAAGTATCAGTCACATGTATGAAAGAAAACTATGAATCTGCCAGTATCAGTCACATGTATGAATGAAAACTATGAATCTGCCAGTATCAGTCACATGTATGAATGAAAACTACTTGAATCTGCCAAGTACAGTCACATGTATAAAGAAAACATCATGTATGAATGAAAACTATGAATCTGCCAGTACCAGTCACATGTATGAATGAAAACTACTTGAGCGTGCTATTTGATCTGCAGCTACACTAGTCACAAATCCCATAAACCCCATTTATCCAGTCACAGTCACATATAACATATTGTAATAACCCTCAGTATTTGGACACCATTTGCTTTGGGAAACCCCTATTTAATATTAAATAGGGGTTTCCCAAAACAAATTGTATCCAAATACATTGTTAGTGCGACACACCAGTACAATAATACTAACCACAACTATTGGGACAATCTTCATTGTGGTAAACCTTATATTTATTTATAAGTGTTTCCCAGAATAAATTGTGTGCGAATATTTAATGTTATTATGGTACCTGCAAAAGCAACGATCTTGATGATTTCATCTGGTCGGGTTTGATGTTTGACAATCCTCAGCTGCTCATGTGTCAGTTGGACACTCACTCCTGAGTCACTGTCGATGGAAAAGTGAAAGTGAAAGGGTTTAACGTCCCACCAACAGCTAGGGTCATATAGAGACGGGACCACAGTTAAAGTCCCATCCGACAGTGGGATGGAAATACTATAAAAGTATTTTTGATGCCCAAGGTGAGGTTTGAACCTACAATATCCGGATTGGAAGTCCGGTGTTCATCATTGTCGATGGAGCGGGGTTTGTCAGGGCAAAATGTACACGCATGCATATCGTTAGTCCCATAATGGCTGACTGTCAATAGTATTGTTAGTGAAATATACATGATTCTAACTATCAATTCATATATGTACTTATCAGATCAGGAGTTGCCAAATCTAACTGATGATGCCAGTGTATGCAATTAGCTCTTCCTGCTCTTTGTGTTGGTGTGAGAAACATAGAGTGCTGGAGTATCATTGTGTACGAGGGTCATCAATGAAGTTATCCATCATTTCATTTAACCCTTTCACCCCTATGTAACTGCAATGGATTTTGATATGTTAATTTTGCAAACAATCCAATGGTCACAAAATTATTTTCAAACTACTCCATTTATAGAAAGGGTGTGTTTTTGTTTTAAAAAAAGAAAAGAAAATTAGCTTCAAAAAGTGCAGACCCTGATGAGACGCCGTCTGATCTGGATCTACACTTTTTGCCAATATCACTATACAGGCATGTGGTGTTGAAAGGGTTAATTCACTATTGCTCACTATTTTTTTTCTTTCGATCACTATGAAATAGCATTGTTCTTGTAAATAGCATCAAATGTCATCAGATTCTTCCATGTCAGTATGCAGAAAACGTTGATTTTGGAAGCTTGAATTGTCAATGGGCAAGTTGATACTGGGCAAGTAAAATATGTGGCTGTGACAGGATAAATGGGTTTTATGGGATTTGTGAACAGTGTACCTCCTGATCATATAGCACTCATGTAGCCTGGTTAGAGGCATGACAGGCATTTCATTGAATGAATGGCGAACAGTGCAGATCCTGATCAGATTGTGCGGAGGCACAGGCTGATCTGGACCTACACTGATCGCAAAACCCATTAGCCCCATTTCTCCAGTGACAGCCACATATCAGTTGAGAATGAAGATTTGGCTACCCGGGTACCACAGCTGTATATGTACCTGTACTTGACCAGTGACTGCTGACCCCTGCTGCTGGCCGTGACAGACTGGAGGTCAGCACAGCTGGACGATGACCAGTTCTCGAACAGGTAGAGGGCATAGAACAGCCGGTAGTGCATCCTGTAAGTACAAGACCTTGATCTGACTGATGTTCACTTGTTTGTTAGTTTATTGGTGTTTAACGGCCTATCAACAGCTAAGGTCATGTAAGGCCGGGCAAACGGGCTTGATCCGTTTTAACCTGCTGCATTGAGGGGAAAATCCCAAAATCAGAACAGAATATTTACATCGAGATAAAATATATTCAGCCCTGAAATTAGAATAACCTGACCTGGTGCCAGGTCCATACCACACCAAAGTCACTTGGCCCCTTCCCCTAAAATAGGATTACGAATAATCATAATACTCATATAAAGGGTATAACGAGATTCAACTGTCACATACAAAATGCCAAAGACGTACGTGAGGGCCAAACCAAGTCTCTAGTCGGAATTCCGGTAAGGATGAACCCCGATCGTTGAACTGAATTACCCGTCGCGTGCTCCCGACTAACCACCCACGATCTGACTGACGTAATAACACTGAATAATACGACACAATTTAGTCTGGCAAATACCGTATAATGGCGTATTTATTCTAATAAACGCCCCACGGGGCTATGCAATTTGTGGGGATCAAAACGTGGAAAATTTAAAACATTGTTTAACCCTTACACCGCTATATTATTTTTTGTCGTCTGCTGTTTATTTTCTATTTTTCATTTTTATCACCAAAAACATGCTTTGACAGCACTTTTAAATCATTTCCGACATGTTTTGACATCACTTTAGAATCATTTACAATGGAAATGATTCTAAAGTGCTGTTAAAGGTACATGCCCACGCAGTAGGCACAAAATGTTCTTTATAGGAATTAAATAAGTGTATAATTATGTCACTATTCCACCAGTTCTAAAAATTACGAGTGCCCGCTATACAAATATAATCATTTATTAAATATCAATTTACTGTTAGCGACGCGCGGCGGTAACAGTCTATTTTGATAATGTGCGGGGACGACGACTTTCACATCACGGCTTGCGGTGCGCATGCGCAGTATACTACGCGCACCAGTAGGCTTCCCAATATGTAAACAAGAATATCAATATGTCGAAACGTCCAGGACGGAAATTGTATGAAACGGCGTCGGCCAAAAGAAAGGCGAAATGTCTGAGGGACAGGCAGTACAGAGAGAGAGAGTGGTTAATATTGGCGATCAGATCACCAAATGGAAAGAGTTACGTGGAGATTTAGATTTGGACTCGAATAGAGATTTTTCGTCTCAACTTTCGATACTTCACTGTGCATGTCAAAGATGTGATATGATTGACCGTGTCACGTGACGCGTATTGTTAAAAATAGCACGAGGTCGGAAAATACCCTTTCTGGTCGCGGCATATAAAATGCGATTTAACACCAATTAACACGCACCGTAATTAAAAATAACTCGTTAGTGGGTAGACATATGGCTCATATAAGGAATGACAGAAAATGAAAAGTTGTAGTACAGTGTAACCTGCTGTGTGGGCATGTACCTTTAAACCATGTTTTATTGAGAAATAAGGTTAGATATAAAGCAATAGCAGACGACAATTGTTGTGTGTAGAGGTCTAAGGGTTAAATGGCTTTTGTATGTGAAAATAACATATTTAGAATGCAAATATGGGAGGGGGGCTACTATTAGAGAGGGGGCTACTATTAGAATAAATACATTATATGGTTTCCCACAGTAAAGAGTGTCCCCATATCGAGGGTTAGTACGGTTATACAGTGCAACCTCTCTACAACGGCCACCTATTGGAAGACACACAACTGGCTGTTGTAGAGAGGTGGTTATTGCATGGAGGTTAAATATTTAGAGGCAATTGCCTATTTGGGATATAAAAAAAAGGCTGCTATAGAGGGTGTTGTTGTAGAGAGGTGGCTGTTGCATGGAGGTTAAATATTTAGAGGCAATTGCCTATTTGGGATATAAAACTAGAAATGTGGCCTGTCGGCACATGAATGCCCCCGCTGGCAGCCAAAGAAAACGAGGCATATTTGATTATAAGCCATTTACCCGAGCGTTAAGGTTTTGAACGCACCTTGACCCTGGGCTTAGTGGGGGCGGGACGAATGTGGATTTGTCACAGGGTGGTAGAGGACCATTGTAGCAATGCGCGTGTGAAATGTGAAGCAGATCCGAGCAAGGAAACACAAATTATAAGCCATTTAACTGAATGTTAAGGTTTCAAATGCACCAAGTCTGTGACCTTGACCCTGTGCTTAGCGGGGGCAGGACGAATGTGGATTTGTCACAGGGCGGTAGAGGACCATTGGAGCAATGCGTGTGTGAAAGTTAGTGTAGGATCGAGAAACGCGCACGTAGATTTGTCCCAAAGTGGCAAGTAAACAATTAAAGTGGAAAAGGTGAAGGTCAAAGGTGAAGGTCGAAGTAATGGGTGGTGGAGTGTGTAAGGCATGTTCATATGTATCATGTGTATAAATATTTAAGCGATTGGCAAAAGTATTGAGAAGTTATTGTAGGATTGAGAAACGTGCACGTAGATTTGTCCCAAACTGCTAAGTAAACATTTAAAGTAGAAAAGGTGAAGGTCAAAGGTGAAGGTCGAAGTACTGGGTGGTGGAATGTGTAGGGCATGTTCATATGTATCATGTGTATAAATATTTAAGCGATTGGCAAAAGTATTGAGAAGTTATTGTAGGATTGAGAAACGTGCACGTAGATTTGTCCCAAAGTGCTAAGTAAACATTTAAAGTAGAAAAAGTGAAGGTCAAAGGTCAAGGTCGAAGTACTGGGTGGTGGAGTGTGTAGGGCATGTTCATATGTATTATGTGTATAAATATTTAAGCGATTGGCAAAAGTATTGAGAAGTTAGTGTAGGATTGAGAAACGTGCACGTAGATTTGTCCCAAAGTGCCAAGCAAACATTTATAAAGTGGAAAAGGTCAAGGCCAAAGGTCAAGGTCGAAGTACTGGGGGGTGGAGTGTGTAAGGCATGTTCATATGTATCACGTGTAAAAATATTGACATAATATGTGAAGCCATATAGAAGTTACTAAAGAATATGGTAATATCGGGACGTACGGACGGACGGACGGGACGTACGGACGGACGCCGGTAACACTATATGCCCCTGTACCTTTCGGTAGCGGAGGCATAAAAAGGCTGCTATAGAGGGTGTTGTTGTAGAGAGGTGGCTGTTGCATGGAGGCTAAATATATATAGAGGCAATTGCCTATTTGGGATATAAAATATTGGCTTCTATAGAGGGTGTTGTTGTAGAGGTGGCCATTCGCGGAGGCTTGACAGTACTGGTTTATCACAATAACAAAGTATACAAACACAATTTGCTGTGGGAACGCCATATTTTATAGTGGCTCCCCAAAATCAACAGTGTCTAAATGTTCAGGGGCCCATTTCACTAAACTTTATACGATAAAAATGTTCGTACAAAGATTTCTATGAATTTGCTTCTCACAGTAACGTGTTTCTCAAATGCTACAATTTTGTACCTACGGTTCGTGTCATTAATTGTAGCAAATACACAAAAGATTTTCAAAAATCAAATGTCAGTACACATGTTATTGTGGATTTCCAACTTCTTAGTCGTATGAAGTTTAAAGAAGCGGGCCCCAGGGGGCGTTTCACTAAACTTCGTACAACTAAAATGTTCATAAGTGCAAAATTATAATCGTCTGTAAATTTAACATTAACAATGTTTTCTTGTAAACATTATTGGATTTACATTTATTGAGCAAAGGCTGCATATGCAGCCTATGCTCAATAAATGTAAATCCAACAATTGAAATTTCCAGACGATCCTAAATTTGCACTTACGAACATTTTAGTCGTACAAAGTTTAGTGAAACGGGCCCCGTGGGTATTACAGTACACACAGGATTGGTAATATTACTGTACAAATGTACACACAGGATTGGTAATATTACTGTACAAATGTACACACAGGATTGGTAATATTACTGTACAAGAGCCAGTGTTCGGTCAGGAATTCTACATTTGATGGTATTAATATAAGCACCCATCATAGCCACATACAACTTGTGTGCAAGTATGAAATAAATTCTCAACCATGTGTTTCGAGACATTTCACCATAAATCAGACATAGTAGACTCTGTATAGCATACACTGAGAAGACAGATTCATTGCAACATGTGAGGAACACAGGTGAACACTCGGACATGTGACATAAACAAGAATTCCGCGACGGAAGAGTTGTCGCGCCTGCCGAAGCATTTGACCGTAACATGATCATGGGTATGTGCTAAAGTAAGCATCACAAAAACCTTCAGAGACGTGCATGCTTAAAACAAGAAAAATTTCAAGGTTGAATAAACATTTTGATGCAAAAAAATGGCTAAGTGTTTCCACAACCATGTGAATCTCAAAAAGGTCAAGGTCATGTTAATGGCGACACGAGTGTGTTTCAAATGCTTATATGCGGAGACAATAGCTAAAGCAGGCGCGACAAAAATGTACAATAAAAAAAATCGCATTACCCCACCCATCTACCTCATGTGGTACTGTACATTACGTTATCTATTTTGAAACAATCTATAGATATGGTAGCGTACTACAGTATGACACCAGGTACAGGGATTCCGCTGGGGAAAATAAAAAAATCGCCACTTAAAAAAAAACAACAAACAATTGCCGATAAAAAATTACAATTTTCAAAAATTGTAATTTTTTATTGTTATCGCCAATTGTTTATTTTTATCACCAATTGCGAAAGTGGCGATCGCCAGCGGAATCCCTGAGGTGGGTGGGTAATGGGAGTTTTCAATTTTCATGTCATTGATCCAAGTTTTCCATCTGTGGTGAGGAAGCATGTACCCAGACCAGACGTCGTTATTCTTGGCCAGCTTGAAGGCGTAGAGGAAGGAGGCGATACAGTACATGCACTCGATGATCTCCGTTGTGGTGCACTGGGACGCGCTGACCCCGAGACAGTGGATGATCTCCTGAACATCGTGCACATCCTGGGACACGATCACCAGGGTCGTCATCACACACCACTCGTTCGGCTTCTGGTAACGAACATACGTGGCTGTGACTGGTTCATGAGGCTTATGGGTTTTGCAACTAGTGTAGATTTAGATCAGCCTGTGCATCCGCACAGTCTGATCAGGATCTGCACTGTTCGCCATTCCATCAATGAAACACCTGCCAATCTTCTAACAAGTGCTATAGATCATTACCAGGTTACAGGACTGTGCTGCTTGATCAGGAGCTACACTGTAGCCTATTTCATCAACATTGCAAAGTATACTTTGAGGGAGAAATTTTAAATTTTATGATCAATTTATAAATTTTTATTATACTGAATTTATTACATTATCACAGCCATTTTGGCTATGATAATGTAATAAATTCAGTATAATAATTCTGTATACTGTTAATCATCAAATATATGCAGTGGTTAGTTCTATATGAAATAATGCATTTTGGGAAAAATAAATGATTTCTCCCTCAAAGTATACTTTGCTAGATAAGTATACTTTGCCATGTTGATGAAATCGGCTACTGGAGCTACACTTGTCACAAATTCCATCAGCCCCATTTATCCAGTAACAGCCACACATAAGACACACCATGTGATTTGGTACCTAAGAAGACTAGCGATATCTTATGAAAAATATTTACAAAATTTACAATATTTTCCGTAAATGCAGAGGAGTTGAGAAATTTTTCATAGCAAATGCATTTGCTGTGAAAATTTTGTCATCCTTCGACATCATTTACAGAAAATCTATCAGTTTCTGGTTGATTAAGTTAACCATGTCACCCATCAATTAACATGATCTGTTTGTTCAATGTTAAATTTAGACCATTCTATTAATCACCAACGGCATGTATCTCATAGATCATTGGATCACAGGGATTCCGTTGGCGATCGCCACTTTCGCAATTGGCGATAAAAATAAACAATTGGCGATAAAAAATGACAATTTTCGAAAAAAAAATAAAAAAAAAAAATTTCTTTTTTCATTTTTTTCTCTCGAAAATTGTAATTTTTTATCGCCAATTGTTTTATTTTTTTTGAAGTGGCGATTTCTTTATTTCACCCAGCGGAATCCCTGGGATCACACACATGCACATGAAATGTTAAGCAAATATTTGATACAGTAAAGAAGTTATAGGAGAATGGAGATACGTGTAAGCATCTGCTGAACTCGAAATTTCAAAGTCATTTGACCTAGACCTTGGGCATCGGGAGCATGGGTGGGACAGGAAATGAATATTATACATGTACATGTGTATGGATGATGACAAACATGTACAATGTACATGAAGTTTGAAGGGAATCACTCAAACGGTAAAGAAGTTATAGCAGAATGAATCTACTGAACCAAAATTTAAAATCTGCTGAATGTGAAATTTCAAAATTATATGACCTTCACCTTGGGCATGGAGAGAGCATGGGTGGGGCAGGGGAAGACAGCCAGGCGACATAAATTTGGTGCAGCACAAGTTAGTCAGCTGAATTGCTTGTCCTGGCTGTCTCGTGAAATATATTCTGTAGCCAACAAAGGAAGATGGTTATTCTCCATCTATATGTCTGTCTGTCCACACTACCACACTATATATGAGACACGCTATTTTTACCTTTGTACATGAGTACTTTCATGAAATACCTGCGCTCCAGATAAGGAATTAGTAATTGAGTACTGTCACTCCATCATTTCTTAAGCAATTGGGTATTTCAAAAGTTTAATTGTGTAAAATAAAATCACACTAATGTGTACACATCAGCAGACCGCACTTATTGAATAGTTTGCTTCTAAATGAAAACACATCTTGGTATTTCATTAGAATTGTCTCCTTTGGAGACAATTCTAATGAAATACCAAGATGTGTTTTCATGGAAAAATAAGAAAATATGCTATATTTGTTGTCTGTTTATTGTTTATAAAGATACCACAAATTTTTCATTGCTTTTTGATACTCACTACTTCTGATTTCAATTGGGTTTTTGACAATTTTAATTGGGTATTTACACAAATACGCACCTTATCTGCAGCTCTGAAATACAATATTTTCCGTAAATGGCGTCAGAAGTTGACAATATTTTCAGAGTACATGCGGTATCTGTCTATCCGCACTATCTGAGATTGACATTTCTATCTGTCTCTCCACACTATATGTGAGAATAAGAGTATCCATTGTGGGGCAAGGATATTCCACCCGAGTGTCAGAATACGTTTCTGACGACTTATTCTGATCACGAGGGTCGAATATTATTTTCTCGCATACCCAGAGTCCATTTCAATGTTATTTCCGAAGCCACGCCCATGTGGGATTTTTCTGTCTCACACGGCTAACCTGTCACTCACTGCCGGAACTACTTTTTGTGTATTGGCTTCCAAACATCGTCTGCATTGTTTACAAACACACACTCTCTACACAGTACTGTCAGTAGACAACAAAGTCAACAACGTCGCTCTGGATTTGTTATGTAGGCTATTATTTATTTCATGTTTTATCCAGTTTTATCAAATTTGCGTAAATTTGTGGGACGAGTTGTGTAAGGGGCGTCTGTAAATCAGTTGGCCGAATACTGAATACATGATTATTATTAAAAAAACACATGTAATTGACAGCAAAATATTTACCTGGTATGTTGTTGATTCTTATACAAGCATATGTATAGTGACAGTTGATATTGATTGGAATATTTGTTTAATAATCCAGTGAGCAAGAATTTCTTGAAAACGGCAACGTGTTGAAATGACAAATGTCCGTTGGAGTGAAACTTTCGGCGGACTGATATTTGCGTAATTGAAGACAGCGTCTCGGAATTGCAATAAATACTCAAAATAAAAACATAAAATGATTCTGTAAACATTATTGTACAAATTTGAATCGAGGATATATGGTCTATTTTCAATATTTATATGAGTTTGTCGTACTACGTCCTATTTATTTTGTGTATGTAGTAATGGGGTTTACACATGCTGTCATGGGCGTCTTCAGACCGTATTTTTATTGGGCCGTTATGTGTTAAATGTTTCGATCCAATGTATGAGACTCTAATTTGTTGGTGTAAACTTTGTTTACACCCATTTGTTGATACGGGTAATGCGATTGAGTGGTTGTATTGGAGATAGCATATAAAAAAAAAAAGTTAGTATTATACTATGGTTGTTCGTTGATGGCGTACTATGGCTAAACATGATTCTGGACTTAGTAGGTATGCGAGAAAAAGTATTCCAGATATACTCTGGTGTGTGACTAAGGATATTCCACCCTCGTGGTCAGAATATGTCGTCAGAAACTCGGCAAAGCCTCGTTTCTGACAACATATTCTGACCACTCGGGTGGAATATCCTTGTCACACACCGGAGTATATATGGAATACTCTTAGTCCCACACCAGTGTAGATGATGGATACTTTTTCTCGCCCCTATATACCGGTAGAACATATCTGTGAATCTTAAAAAAATGTATCTGACCCATAATAAGACTGAACTTTTTATTTGCTGAATTTATGCGACTTTTGATACGTCCAATGTATTCACCATATCAACAAATGTGTTAAAACAAAGTATTCACCCACGAATTGGATAACGTTGTGTCGGGGAACCTGGTGGACGAGAATGGCATGTCTCCATCTGTCTATCTGCACTGTATGTGAGACTGAGATGTTTCAATCCGCACTATATGTGAGATTGAACAGACCGTCCGAGTGACGCACCTTATGTGTGAAGCAGTCGGTGAGCCTCTCCTCAAGAAGATCCCTGGCCCAGTGGTACTTGCTGTGTTTCGCCAGACACTCCAGCATGTTACCCGCCGTCACAGGCTTGAAGTTCTTCATATATCTGCTCACCAGGAAAATGGACATCTATTTACTTATTTATTTATTTAATGGTTACATTCTGAAACATTCGCTTTAAATCATCAAATATAAACAGGAATTTGTTTTATATAAAAAAATCCATTTCATTACATACAAATAATGACGACTTTAACCCTTACAATGCTGAATTAAATTTTGTTGTCTGCTGTTTATTTTCTAATTTCCATTTTTCTCATCAAAAACATGCTTTGGCAGCATTTTAGTGCTATAAGTGCTGTCAAACCGTGCTTTTATTGAGAAAAAAGGCAAAATTTAAAACAACAGCAGACGACAACATTTGTTTCCCGCATTGAAAGAGTTAAAGATTGCTAGATTAGTGCATTTAGCAATATGTGGCTGTGACTTGAGAAATGGCCAGTGTAACTTCTGGAAGACTCGGACGGTTGGACCTGTGACACAAAAAAACTCCCATTGAAAAAAGTCCATTACCCCACCCACGTGTCCTCATACAGTACTACATGTGTATGCTCTACAGTATATACTGTAGAACATAGCACTGTACGAGACCAAATGGGTGGGTAATGGATTTTGTTTAGTCCTCCACCTATGCTCCTGATAACATAGCACATTCCTGTTATGTTGCCAGGTAATGATCTATATTGCTTGCAAGAAGCATGTAGAATGATTTGTTGATGGATCTACAGTCACAGCGACATATTGGTGAAATTGGCGCATGGTGGCTGTCACAAACCTGATAAGAGCGGTGAGATAATATGTGGGGCCAACCATGCCGTTGTGAGACATGATCTCCTGTACGTCGTGTCTCGCTGTGCCGACATCTTTCTTCAGCTTGTGGTACAGCTTCTTCCATGGCACAAACTGATCATATACAAGCGTGCATACATGGTTATTATATAGTAAGGCCATAAAAAAGTAGTTTGGTTCTCAGACACAGGGCTTGCAGAATGTGCCGCGGGAGGGCATATATATTTGTATTTATTAATTTGTTTTTGTTTCAGATGTTCAATTCTGATGCCAGATGCATATATATTCTACAAAGTTACTACAATGTCTTCAAAGGTGAAAAATCACCAGATTTTCATCAGACATGACTGGATTTAACATATGTTTGCATGGTGGAGTTTTTTTATTGATCATGTGGCGAATCGACAGTAGAATTTTATTTCTCCATGACGATAAAATGTTCGACAGGCAGGGATTTTTCTGACGCGGCGATATCTGAGAACCAAAGTACTTTTTTTTATGGCCTAATACACAACAATGCTCTCAGAATACATGAATGTATAAACTGGTAAAAGTCCAAAATTACTGGCTGAATGCCTTCCCAGGCCTTCCCGCCTTTGTCCAGTATATTTGGACCTTACAAGTTGGCTTTTACATGTTGGATTTTTTAAGTTTATATACCGGTATCTGATAAATAATCAGAAAAAGTTATTTATTCATGAAATTCCAACCCAATTCTATTTCAAAGGGATTAAAATAGTTACATTAAATCCTAATTTCCATAGTGTATGCCAATGTCCATGTGTATTCTTTTCCATGTTTCACATCACCAGATGGCCGCGGCCCGCATGTCGAGCCCGCCGAGGCATTTGATGGTCTTAGAGTGTATTTATTTGAAGTTTGAATTAAGGGTTGTGTATATATAAGGTATGTAAAAGCTTTAACGCAAATTTTAAAGTCATTTGACCTTGATCTTGGGCATGTGGGCCACATGGGTGGGCTATAGAATGAAAATATGAATGATAATAAAGAATTAATTGAAGTAAATCGGAGTAAGTGTTGTGGAGATAATTTATAAGGTATGTAAAAACTTTAACACAAATTTCAAAGTCATTTGACCTTGGGCATGTGGACCACATGGGCAGGCTATGGAATGAAAATATGGATGATGAAAAGGACTGTTTGACTTACAATTTCTCAATTTTGCCATTTAAGAAGTAAAGAAATAAAACCGTAATACATGTAGCTGGAGACTTGATAGTTGGTATTATCTTCTTTATAGTGTGCAGATGTGCAGTGAATTTTTTATTTTATCCCCGTGTCATGGATTATCTCCCCCTTTTGGACTTATAATTTATCAAGTTTGCCTTGCAAGTAAACCGGAATAGCTGGACACTTTATATTTGGTATGTGCCTTCTAGTGCAGATGCCAAACAGCAATTTGAGCCTTAACCTAAAATTACCGTCCACAAAAAATGTTTTGATGGTTTTGATAACCTGGATGTCTACTAATTTCAAAACCGCAGGGTGCCATCTTGGCACCCTTGAGGAAATTGCGAAATCCAAGATGGCCGCCATATATATAAAAAATCATAATCAATGTCGTATTTTGTTTGTTATCCAAGTTAGATCAACCCATTTGGTGTATATTATTCATTTTTTCAAGTGGAATGATACCTTGATAGTATTGGGCACTTAATTACTTAATTGGTATTTCCATAATTGAAATTCAAGATGGCCGCCACACATATAAAAAATGCTAATCAATGTCGTATTGTGTTTTCTATTCGGATTAGACCAATCAATTTTGTATACATTATTCGTTAAATGACACACTGATAACATGAACCACTTCACTGTTTTGTCCAAAATGAAAATTCAAGATGGCCGCCAAAATATATGGAAAATTAATTAAAATCATGAATATAGTATATACGTATGTCTGTGGCGGGACAGCACCAAGAGCGTATACAGTATCGGACCTATTATATATTGACGTGTCAATATTTAGTACAGCATATAGCAATAGTTATGTAGTACGTTTTTACCTAAGTTATCATTGCAAGATACTAAGCGTCCACCAATTGCTATTTACAACACACTCTGAATATAAAATATATGAGCCAGCTGAATACATATACCTGTGGCGGAAACAATCTCCACAGCAGCAGGTTTATACACATTAGCGCAAATATGTTATACACGTCAGTGTATACTTATTATCACGACAATAATGATTATCATGTAATGTGGTTGCTCGTATACATCACTAGTGATGGGCGTTGTTAAAGGAATGGCTTCATTCATCGGCGAAATCTGGTTCTTCGGTCTCGTTGCATGTATCATTGTCACAAAAATCTGCGGCATCTTTCGTCCATCGGTTTTGACAATAGCCTGTGCTGCTACAGCTGCAGAAGATGGTACACGCTAACCGAGCTGTGTAACATCCACATCTGGCGGTCGCCAAGGTTCACCAATGTACATCCTTTCAAGAGAACTTTAACAAGTCAGGCCTTTCCAATCCCACACATTTGTGCTACCGTGTCACAACCAGATAGTGTATGGGCTGCCAAGAGATGTTCTACTACTGCAGTGTGCTTGCTTGTTGTTGCGCCAATGCAAACAACAGTTCTCTGTGAGCTGGTGCCTTCCATGAGAAGCGTGCATGTCAACTTCTGCTGCTGGTAGTAGTGTAGTAATAGAACGAACACATCTGTGTCATCACATACTACAGCTATACAGGATGCATATTGGGTAGCAGCGCTTACCATTTGCTGAGCAATACTTGTATTTGCCTCTTCACGACTTGTCGTCATGTCAGTTCGGGTTATCACGACCCCATGATGAATCTATGTTGGTGCGTTGCTAGAACCTGTGACTATCAGTCGGTGTTCGAAACATTCATCGGTTGGTACAAAGTTTTTCGCATTTTTCTGGATCTGCTGGCATAGGATATCAATAAGCTGAACCTTGTTCTCTGTAGTGGTCAGGATCGTATGTTGTGATGGCAGTGGTGTTGCTAATCTGAGTTGTCCAGTATATGCCTTCCTAGATTCTCGAGACCTTCGTGTGTAACCCTTGATGCTCATGGTAGAGATCAAAAACAAGAAAAACGTCAGCTTTCTGAAGTTTCCTATGAACAATTGTCCAGTATTGGTCAACAAAGTCCTGCACGGTTCCAGTAGCTGGCCAGTGGATACACCAAAGAATCGCGCATCCATCAACAATGATGACATCCGATTTCATCATTGTTCGCATTGAGTGTACGACTTGGCGCTTCGTTTTTAATGTCGATTTTGTTTTCATGATTCTCATATCACCACTGTCTTCGAACATTGATGTTGGGATTGGTGATAATTCATGCTGGAACATGCTCTTCAAGTCATTGTCACGAGTAGTAATGATGCCCATTAACCTTGCATATATCAGTTGTGTATCAAATACCTCACCAGATCCACATTTGATTTCTTTCTTCATGACACTCATAGTTACAACCTTGTTTATCAGTGCTCAGTGAAAACCGTTCGGCCAACTCGCCTCGTAATCAGTCAATTGCTGTGTACCAATCTGAACCGAATCATCAACGTTTACTTTATCAGTGCCTATTTGTCCAGATACAATGTTCATAATACCATCTGGATGGTCATCAGGTTTCAGTGGATCCACACATGTCTCCAGCATATCCCTGATCTTCATTATGTCCCTGGCATCTGATTATTTTCTTTCATTTCTTCCTTGTGCTTCATCACTGACTGTGTCCCAGTGGCATCTCTCATTTCAGCAACATCCTTGATGAGATGACTGCACGTGTGTAGACTTAACGCCCACCTCTTCAATGCCGACTGATTGAGCGTGATACCAACCAGTCCACCAGGTCCGTGTCCATATCGCATGAACGTCGTTTCGATAAACATATCCGACCATATGGCGTTCCATATTCCAGCTGTGTGGTGCATCACATGCTCACATTTCATAAATATGTTCAGTACTTGAGTTAGCAGACATTCCATCGATCGCAGATAGTATAGGCCCTACCATGCGTAGTTAATATGGCCTACAGCAAAGAAGTATGGCATCATTGCATTTACAGCTAGTAAATGGAGAGCCCTAACGTAGAGCATCATGATCATCACTGGCTTGATGACACACTTGACCCAGAGTTTGGTTGTTCTACTCTGTGCAGCTTTGGCATCCAATGCGGCAATTAAATCAGTATAGTTGTCAATGTCATGTAATTCACCACGCAGTAACTCTTCTGTAACCATTCTCATAGCTCGAATATTCTGTGGGAAATTTTTCCCAGCTAACATCCGATTTACTCCGCCAAATGCCGACTTCAATACATCCTCCAAACAATTGTTTTCCATCAATACACCGACACAGCCTGCAAAACTCATCAGCATGTGCATACGTCCGAGGCGTGGAATAAATTTGTTGAATATTTCTGGATGCACCCACATGACATTAACTATTATGCGATATAGTTGCTGATCTGCCGTAAATACAGTGTATGTCTGTCCACATTTCAATGTTAGCCGTTGAGCTTCTGCCATTGTAGTCATCATGGTGTCCGGATCGGACGGTGTCATGTCTATCAATGGAGTGTACATAGCCTTTGTTGCAGGTTCTGCATTTTTCCTTCTTCGCGTGCCATGTTGGTGTTAAACCCACCATACTCTGGTTGTAAAGTTTCAGTTACCACATTTTGTAACAATGCAAAGTATAATGCCTGTGCCCTTTTATGTGATATGGCTTGTTGTGATAAAACTTTGAGTGGTAGTATCGAATGATTGATTCTACTTTCTGGCATTTGTGGTTTCTTGGGACCACTGTAGTGCTTTATCAGCACATCTGTTTCGGAGTGATTGGCAATTTTAAGTACGCTATTGACAACTTTCCATGACTGAAAAGTGAATTAATTGAATTTATATAAAGACACGTTCTTTCCAAAGCATACTTCTTTTTATTACCAGTTTTAATGATTTTCATGGCATTTTTTTCTCTAAATTTGGCCAAAATCACAGGACTATACCTCTAGATCGGGTATATTAAAATACAAAATCTGTCATTATGTGTGATTAAAATACTTAGTAATAGTAGTAATAAATGTGGTGGTGTATTTAAAACAAATTCATACACTGTTGTCATTGGAAAAACTCACACTTGCACCCGATTATGACCGAAACATGTTTCGGCAACATTCATGACGGCCATCTTGAATTTCTCAATTTCCTCAAGGGTGACAAGATGACACCCTTCGGATTCTGAATGACAATATGTTGAACATTAGGAAACTGTAAAAAAACATTGTGTGGACGCTAATTTTGGGTCTAGCGAACTTCCTCCAGACTATTCCTTATGGTGAGTAGATGCGCAAATTGAACTTCGATTTTGATTTGACACCCCATCTCATGGAGTATATCTGAAATTGTTGAAGTAGGCCATCTGCCATCCGTGAAATTATTACTGTCTGCTGTAACAAGACCTGCCCAAATTTTACCGCTATATAAACAATGCATAAAGATTTATTTATTATTTTTTAATTAAATTTCGTCAAAATTTAAAATGAACCCCTTCATTTAATTCATAAAATTTGGTCAAATATTACGATATTATTTATTACGAAAAATTATTTCTCTATAAGAACTTAACATGGGGGAAAAGAACTGGAGGAGGAGTCCAAAAACATTTGGAAATTGACTGAAACCTGGCTAGATAGCTTGGAAATGATGTAAGATAACAAAACTTAAATTTTGTAAATCAGGGCCGTAGCCAGAGGTAAAAATCTACCGAGGCAAATCTTATGAAACGTGTATCCAGTGGGAGCGCGTAGCGCAACCCGCATCGTAAAAAAGAAATCGGCAAAATTTCTACAGAGGCAACTGCCTCGGTTCACCTCAACGTGGCTACGGCCCTGTAAATCGGTCCACTATTTCTGAAATTAGAAAAATGTCCCCTTGTTTATATCGCCGTAACATTGGACAGGTTTCATGAAACAGACAGTAGATTCGAATCATACTGACTGAATGTACAAGTGAAGAGTAGCAATGCCTACAACAGTTATAAACATTGCCAGGTACCTTTTCTCAGCCAGTGGCCTATATGCCGTAATAACCTGAAATATTCAGACAAAATTTATTCTAGGAAATGCATATAAATATCTGGTTTTGCACAAGAGTGTCCCAATGTTTATTAGGGTCAGTATGGTTGTACCTGTTTATCACAGTAACAATATACATTGTATTTGGATACAATTTGTTTTGGGAAACCCCTCCAAAACAAATTGTGCCTGAATATTTAGGGTCATTACGGTATACAATATATACATATTTATACCTTTGCATCTGAAATAATGTTGTTCCATGATAAACAAACTCGGTTGCAGTTCAGACACAAGTCCAACATTGGAAGTTGACAAAAAATATTTTCCAACACTTCTGGTGGCAAGAGTTCAAAATAATTTACAACCGATTCCTTCCGACTTTTAGGATAAGAACCTGATCCAAGTAATCCATATTTATCACTTTCGAAAAGTTTAGTTTCATTCTTATGTTTTGAAATGCATGTACTGTTATTTTCAAAGGTTTCATCCATGTCTGATGAAAAGACAGCGTTTAGGTCGAAGCTATCATTCTCAAAATAATTTGTACTTTCACATTTCACTGTTGAAATCTTTTTACTTTTACTTGCAGATGCACATTTTTGAGAATTTTTTGATGTAGTATTTTTTAACTTCAATTTTTTTCCCTTATAGTCAATATTTTTCTGTGCTTCAAACAGTTGTTTAACTACGGCATTGTCCTTGATACATTTTGTTGGTGAGCGTGCCAATGATTCCCGAGATGAAATTGTTTCTTTTTCAGGACTACTGTCACTTATATAGATCACATCTGAGTTAGCAAGTCGCTTAATCGGTGAATACATTATTGACCTTTGTGACCTTTCCTCCTTTATTTCTTGACTACTGTCTTCTCCCTCAGATGTCACGGTACTAGGTTTGGGGACAGCAGGTGTACTTGACTTCATGAAAGATAAGATGCTACTTTGATTAGCAATTGTCTTGATAGGCAACTTTTGACATGATTTTGTTGGCGAAGGCAGCTTCTTGCATTCTGGTTTTCTAGTGATGTTGTACATATTGGCTGCCGATACAAAACTTTGTGAACCTGTAATATGATTTGTTGAAGAATGGCAATCAGGTTCTGTAACTGGTGTAGAATCCACCTTTCTTCGTTTCTTCAGTACAACTGGATGAAGTTTGTAATTAGGATCAAAATGTGGTTTTTGAGTACTTGGGTGCTTGAGTGCCAAAGCCCCTTCCTCCGACCGACTATGAGCAAAACACTGTGCTTCATTAAGATGAATAGATCTAGCTCTAAGCCTTTTTCCTAACTGAATGTTATCATTGGTGCAATGCATGTTGTAATCGCGACTGCACTGTAGTACTGTACAGT
The DNA here is from genome assembly GCA_029237695.1 of Conchocele bisecta. Taxonomy (NCBI): domain Eukaryota; kingdom Metazoa; phylum Mollusca; class Bivalvia; order Lucinida; family Thyasiridae; genus Conchocele; species Conchocele bisecta. The sequence continues at coordinate 144,163,309 of CM055266.1, read as the reverse complement.
CTGTACACTAGAAAATCCAAAGATTCAACACCTGAACTGGACTTTTTATTCAAATGTTGACAAAACCAGATAATGAAAATCGATCTTCTTCCTACTAAATGCAGATCTCTGGAAAAATGTCATACTGTGCCCGTCGGCCTAGATCGTCGGCCGTTGTGACTTGCCTTGGTAAACAAGCTACTTTCGGTTTTTAACTGAATAGGTGGCGACTCATTGAATTATTCCTGGATATCACTCCTGAAAGTTGTGTTCATGTCATTTCGATAGGGGATGGTGATGGAATTTAATTGCCAACTTTTCTTTTTCTTTTATGGAATGAGTTGGGGTATAGGCCTATGTGACACATTAATTTTGTATTTAAATATTTATATGTTCTGGGTGTTGTTGTTGTTGTATGTCTGTAATTCATGCGCTTATTTTTCGCCTCAATCTCTCTACAGCCACAAAGACTGCGAGTTGTTGTTTTATGTCTGTAATTCACTAGTTTCAACTCCGAAAAAGAATACTACAGGTTAGACACCACCAAATAGTTTTACTATATAGTTTAACCGAATGCCATCCAATAAGGCCAGTCTCTCCTACTTTCACTATTCTTATGGATGCTGTGGGACGCACTTGTACATGACCTGCAGCCAGTCTGTACTGGTTCTGCATGAACTAAACAATAGGTTCGCTTACTCATAAGAAAGAAAAATCCAACCTTGTCATATCCTCCAATATTGTGTACATTTTTTGGCGACGGAAACTCCGTTTACATCAAGTGACCAACAGGTTCAGTGTTTTCTTTTAAATGCTACAAATATGCTTAAAACTGGTGTTAAAGGCACCCCAAAATGTTCTTCAAGTGAAACTGGGTAGTAATTGATCAAGATTTGCAAGCAAACGGTGTCTGTGACCTCAAAACACACGCACTATTGTTTTAATACCGGACTACTTTTGCACCATTTGGTGTCTTCTAACCTACAGATTACAGAATTCAGGCGCTTGTTTTTCGCCTCAATCTTTCTACAGCCACAATGATTTGTTCACCAGTTTTCAGCATATTTGTAGCATTTGAAAGAAAACACTGAACCTGTTGGTCACATGATGTAAGCAGAGTTTCCGTGGCCAAAACATGTAAACAATATTGGGTGACATGACGAGTATTGAAAGTAGGAGAGACTGACCTAGCTTATTGGATGGCATTCGGTTAAATTATATAGTAAAACTATTTGGTGTGGTCTAACCTATATGTACACAAATGTGCGCTTTTTAACGGTGATGCCGTAAAACATTACTGCAACTAAGTCATATATATATAGGTTAGACCGCACCAAATAGTTTTACTATATAATTTAACCGAATGCCATCCAATAAGGCCAGTCTCTCCTACTTACACTATTTGTATGGATGCTGTGAGACCTACTTGTACATGACATGCAGCCAGTCTGTACTGGTTCTACATGAATTACACAATAGGTTCACTTACTCATAAGAAACAAAAATCCAACCTCATCACATCCGTCAATATTGTTTATATTTTTTCGCCACGGAAACTCTGTTTATATCACGTGACCAAAAGGTTCAGTGTTTTCTTATAAATGCTACAAATATGCTGAACACTGGTGTTAAAAGCACCCCAAAATGTTCCTCAAGTGAAACTGGGTAGTAATGGATCAAGATGTGCAAGCAAACAGTGTCTGTGACCTCAAAACACCTGAACTATTTTGTTGTTATACCTGACTACTTATGCATACCCCCTGGGCGATTTCGCGCCATTTGGTATAGTCTAGCCTATAAAGAACAAACGACTAAATATAAAGTTAAAATGATATCATATATTGATGTTGTGGCCAAATATAAAGACACAATGCTATCATATAATGAACATTTGACTTAATATAAAGACATAATGGTATCATATATTGGACTTTCGACTCAATATAAAGACATAACACTATCATACAGTGAAATGTTGACTTAATACAAAGTCGAATGACACCATATATTGAATTTTCGACCCAATACAAAGACATAATTGTATAATATATTGAAATTCGACTCAATAGAAATACACCATGATATCATATATTGAAATGTTGACTTAGTAATATAAAGACAAATTATATCATATATTGAAATTTTTATTCAATATAATGGCATAATGGTACGATATATTGAACGTTTGACTCAATATAAAGACATATTGGTATGATATATTGAACGTTTGACTCAATATAAATACATACTTGCATGACATATTGAACGTTTGACTCAATATTAAGACATACTGATATCATATATTGAATTCTGACTTGATATAAACACATAATCAGCTCATATATTGACGTTAGTACTGCATAAAATACTTTATCGTCATATAAAACAGCCATGGCGTTCCATATATTAGCTTTGTAATGTCAGCGGAACTACTTAGCCAAATAGGATAACACTAAATTGGTGTATACATACATCATTAATTGCGCTCTCAATTACATGCAAATTGACCACGCATAATAAATCAGATGGGCCCGATTTCGTACCTATCTAATAAAATCGCATCTCATTAAGAAGGTATCGGAGAATACCGGCCTTTCTCAGAGAGGTACCGGCTTTTATGGATCACCAACATTTCCCGCGAAAATCTGTATCACTTCTGGATGTACGAAAGCTTAGTAGTATAGAGGGATTCAAAATGATACCACCTAACGAGGGTATCATTTCTCCACCCTATATACTACTCCACCACCCCCCCCGAAAAATCAAAAATTGGTTAACGAGGAAATTGTCTCCCACTAAAAATTGGACGTGAAAAAAAAAAAACATAATGTTTTTCAGACAGTAAATTTAAGTAATAGAGGGATTCAAAATGATACCACCTAACGATGGTATCATTTATAACCCTCTATACTATTTCCACCACCCCCAAAAAATCAAAAAAAATAGTTAACGAGGAAATTGTCCCACGAAATATTCAAAATTGGTGTCATAAATACATCATGTTTTTTTCACGTCCAATTGACCAGATAAAACAATAGTCTTAAAAAGGATTTATTTTTGACACCAATTTATGAATTTATTCTAATAAGTTTCTGATTTAAATGTGCCCACGAGTGATAGTTTATATTCCAACACCCCATTTTTCTCCTCCAATATAGATAATTTATTTCGCAGATCAGCAATTAATTCTACCAGCTCTAGTCTACCACGTTCACCTGTAGCCACCTGACAGTGTAGTTGCTTATGTCTACAAAGAGTTTGGGCACTAATGAATTTACAAGGGCATCTGGGGCATTGAAATTGCGGGGGGACACAAGGAATTTTTCTACGTCTCGCTAGATGCCTTCGTAGATATTCTTTACGCGTAAACGTCTTACAACAAGTCTCACACTCCATTATATATGTATATGTTTATGTTTATATTCAATTAGAAGTGAAAAAAACATAATGTTTTCAAGACCAATTGAACATAAATTTTTATAGGTTATACAAAAGTATAAAGAAAATATGATAAACTCAGAAATAGAGCATATTTGAGAAGAAAAGCCGAATTCCTAGGGATTACTTATGTAAACGGTTGAAAAGTAGTGGGGGGACAAATTATAAAATCCACAAAGAATGAGGCTACAGAAAATAGATAACGTCAGAAACTAGAGCAGAAATAGTTTGAGTGGGATTGTAAAGGTTAGAAGCCGAATCTTTACTAGAGTACTATAGTACGAATGAGAGGTTAGTTAGGGGTTTGACAAAGCTGATAAATGCCACAAAGAATGAGGCGTTTATGAAGCGGTTTACCCGCGCCTATAAAAGAGGGGCATTTAATGACATATCCAAAGCGGAGGAAGTTTGGTAACAGAATTCAAAAAGAAAGTATTGCGGGGTTAAGGGCTAGTGTAATCAAACCTTCAAGCACAAATAATTTGAGACGCCAAAATAATAATAAGAAAAAATAAAATCTATCGTTAGCGCGATAGTGGAAAAAGGTGAAGAAATATTGGGGGCTCACGATGAAACATTGGAAAAGGTAGAAAATGGAAGACGGGTAGTTACATTATCCTTTCGTAAAAACATTAACATTAACGAGTCTGAACGCATGTCCGATAAACTCGCTCCGTATCTAACAACCAATTTTTTATTTGAGATATTCATCATTCATTACAAGCTAGAACATATGGAGGAAATTAAAAATGGAAAACCTAAAACTATAATATTTCACAAAAATCTCGGTGGTAGCGAACCACTATCATCAATGAAAACCGTTAAAAAATGGCTGTCAGATAAGGAGCAAACACGAATAATGTCCGATAAAATAGACAGACCGAATACAAAGTGGAAGTTTGTAAGATGGGTAGAGGTTTTCGTAAAGCTAATACAGGGTAGTAGGGGAATAGATTTGGGACTACAATCCAAAGAAGCGGCAGGAGGAGAACTTCCAGAATGGCTGAAGAATAAAAAAGGTATGTATTCTTTAGATAATATAATGACGACCTTTGTCTGTTCAGGTGTCTAGCTATGCATATGACAGATAAAAGACCCGACAGATGTACAGAAAAGGCGAAAGAACTTAGTAAGCAATATTTTGGTAGTAATGTGGTTTCACCAATTCCTTTTTCAGATCTGAAAAAGGTTGAAGAGTTTTTTTAAAATCGGTATAGAAGTATATCAACCCACCGAATGTAATGTATGGTGGTTGAAAAAGGTACCAGCGACTATAATGAAATAGGTAATAAACCAATGACAATAGGACTGTTTAATAATCACGCATTTCTGATAAAAAACCTTAAAAACCTATCTAAAATTTACGCCTGCGATAATTGCAAACAGAAATTCACGACAGCGAGTAATATGAAGAGACACGGACCAACATGTATGAGAGGTGAGACAAAAGTAATATGTGATGGTATTATTTTATTAGAGCGCCCGCGTTCGTCGTTCGAGAAAGCGTTTTACCCAAAAGGTTCTAACAGTTATGGGGCGATCGATTGGATGTATTCTGTGGAAAAGCGGGAGGGAATTCACATTCACCACGAACAGTGCGGACACGGAGGTGAAAGATGGATTTTAGGAGCTCCGGTAGATGGATACTGTCCAGAAACCAATACCGTATATCAATATCACGGCTGTTACTGGCACGGGTGTGAGATTCATGCAAAGCATAGAAAAGAAGAACGCGCATCCACTATGAGAAGAGATACATTTATTAGAAAAAGCAAAGAATTCAACCTAGTAGTTATGTGGGAATGTGAATTCCAAAGAACGGGTAAAGATATAAAGATCGGTTGCGACACTACTCTTTATCCATATCAGATAGTATACGATTTTGTAGGCATATCTCCAGTCAGAAGTTGAAACTACCGGTAATAGTTTAGAGTACGAAGCTGAGCACGTTCCGGTAAGTGTTAGTATAGGAGATAATTTCTCAGGAACAGTAACTCATATTTTAGTGATAAAGATCCTGCAAAACTTATAGAAAAATTTGTAGAAGATTTGAAAGTCAGGGGAAAAGCTATAAGAGAAGAAGTGTGGTCAAGATATGGGTTTAATACAGAACATTTAAGTAAAAACCAAATCGCTAAGATCGAACAGTGGATAGAGCAAGTACCGGTTATGGGTTTTAACAGCAGTAAGTACGATATAAACCTAATAAAGAAATATTTAGTAGGTGAACTATCTGCAACAACAAAGAAAGTAATGGTCGGAAAACGTGCAAACGCAACAATATTTCTATTTACTCCAGAATTTAGATTTCTTGATGTAATACTTTATCTAGGACCTGGTGTAAGTTACGATAGTTGGATAAAAGCCTACGACTGCAAAGGACAGAAATCTTTCTTTCCTTATGAGTGGTTCGATTCTCCAGACAAACTGGATTACCCAGGACTACCCGATATAGAGAATTGGTATTCCAAACTATCTGGGAAAATGTTAATAGATGAAACAGAATTAAGTAAATGTCGTAGAATTTTCGAAGAAAATAATATGAAAACTTTCAGAGATTGGTTGAAATATTATAACGATTTAGATGTAGCACCGTTCCTAGAAGCGGTGGAAAAAATGTGTGAATTTTATAAACACAGAGGTGTGGATATTTTCAAAGATGCGGTAACACTACTGGAGTAGCTATACAATATTTATTGAGAGGAACCATTAAAGAACAAAATCTTCAAAGACGATTATACCGGAGGATGCTCTATATGCACCAAAAGAAGAAACATACGAAATGATGAAGGACGCTCTAGTTGGTGGTCCATCAATAGTATTTACACGCTATGCAGAAGTCGGTGTTTCCAATATTAGATCAAATGAAAGTAACAAACCTTGCAAGGCAGTTTTTGGGTACGATGCAAACGCGTTATATTTATCTACGTTAAATAAAGAGATGCCGTGTGGGAGAGAAACTATACACCATATAGATACCCCACATAACCCTAAATTTATTAAAATGTTTTGTAAAAGAGTTTTATCTAGAGATGGTTTGGGTTTGCGGAGGTGGATATAGAAGTTCCACACAACCTTAAAACATAAGTTTTCTGAAATGTCCCCAATATTTATAAACAGAGAAGTAGAGGTTGATGAAGTTCCCACACACATGTTAAAATATTTGGAAGATACTGGAAGAACTAGAGGAAATGGAAGAAAATTGGTGGGATCTATGACCGCCACTAAAGTATTGCTGTACGCGCCACTGTTGAAATGGTATTTAAAACACGGCCTAGAAATAACGGGAGTTCATCGTGTTATAGATTATATTAGTGGTAAACCCTTCGAATGGTTCGCAAAAGAAGTTACAGCCGCAAGACGAACAGGCGATGTAGAACCAAATAAGAAACCAGTAGCCGACATAATGAAATTATTAGGAAACTCGTGTTGTGGAAAAATGATAGAGGCAACGGAGAGACATTTAAATACGACATATACGCGAGACGAAACCTGTGTTGACAAAGCATTAAAGATCCGCGTATTTTGATGATTTGGAAGAGATAGGATATGCGTACGAAATATCTTCAAGAAAACCCAGGTGTCGCTAAAGAGACCATTCCATTGTGGAATAGCGGTTTATCAACTAGCTAAATTGAGAATGTTGAATTTTACTACGAATTTCTAGATAAATACATAAAAAGAGAAGACTTTGAATTAATACAGATGGATACAGATAGTAGTATATAGGAGTTAGTGGAAAAACGATAGAGGAATTGATTAGACCTAACTTACTAGACGAGTTTGAAAAAGAAAAAAATAAAGGTGGTTGGCTTGGGATAAATGGAGCGAAAGAGAGCCCGGACTTTTCAAAATGGAATTTAGCGGGGATAGGGCGATAGCGTTATCTAGTAAGTGTTATTTTGTAGAAAAAATTAATTTCACTAAAGATAATTTGGAACAAATTAAAATTAATAAAAACTCTGCGAAAGGAATGTCCAAGAGAACTAACAATTTAAATTGGGATAGATATAAACGAGTACTAAGTGAAACTACAGAAGATGGAAAACACATTATAGATGTAGCACAAAATAGAGGATTTAAAATGAAAGACGGCGTTATGAAAACGTACTGTCAACAAAAATTAGGACTCTCGGCATACTACGATAAAAGACGCGTGTTACCAGACGGAATACATACAGAACCTCTATTGATTTAAGTAATCGGGGGGTAGCTGGGTGTCAGAAGACACTATAAGAAGTTCTTCGCGAACAAACCCTCGAGATGGCCCATCATCCAAATAGTAGAGCACGGGCTCATCGGGTTTGGTAATAGATCGATCTAGATGATATACATTGAGAGACCACACTGGATCAGTCGCGCGGCGGCTGCCACCTTCGAGCTCTCCCGGTTGATAGAGGTACCGGACGTCAATATCTGATGGAAGCCGCTGCTCCTCTAAACCAACGGGTCGCCCGCGCGAGACGGCAGAGGGCTTGCTCGTCACCCTTTTAAACTTGATAGCATCTACAGGCTTCTTACCTATCAATCTGGTCACCTCTCCGTTCAGTGCGGAGACCACGGCGGGCAGTCTGGTCACCCACTCGGTCGACCGTGAATGGGGGTCTACAAGTTCTTTGGCGTATTGGTGTCCGAACAGTCTCTCAGCCAGGGTTCGATTGAAGCGTTCCACGATCCCCTGGTCCCGGTGGATGTTGACGCGGCCGCGTCTGATAGAAACTTTATGCTTAGACAATAGATGAGAGACCGCGCCCATGAACTCGCGGCCGGGATCGACCTGGAGAAGATTCGGCCATTTGAGAGGACTCCTCTTATATATTCGGGAAAGAGCCTCGGCCACTTCCTTAGACTCTTTAGTGGCCAACGGCTCAGCCCCCTTGTAACGACTCGCTACGTCAACGATTGTCAGTGCGTACTTGTACGTTTTGCGACCGACGCGATCGTGAGGGAGAAACAGAGATCCGCTTGGTGAACTTGGTTCGGCACCGGCACGTCGAATTTCGGCCGCGGAATATTGTGAGGCGCGGTAAATAGATCTGCCAGATGGCCTGCTTCTTGAGCCATTCCTTGACAGCGTTTTCTGAAACCTTGGTCGCCGCCGCGAGGTTCTTGATGGCCGCGAGTCCCTTCCAGTAGCCGCGTGGACTATAGTATGTATTCGACAGCTTGCGCGTTAGTTTGGTATCAAGTTTGCGCGTGTTCATCGTATGCGAAGTATTCTAATATATCGGACAATCTCCAACATGCCCTCGCCAGTTCGTCCGGTAACTGCGTCGTTAATAATAAACCTTTGTTGGAAGTACAATTGCGATTGTCGCTGCAGCCCCAATCGCGTTTGGGTTGGAACAGGAGAGGGAAATCTAATTCATCCAATCTCCCAGGATTGGTGGAGGAATCTAACATCCGCTTTGCGAAAAGGGTGGCCGCTTTTTCGTCCTCGAGACAATCTCGGGCCAGACGAATCATACTCTTTGCACCAGTAAACGATGTTTTTGGGCAGTGTAGCCTACATCAATCATAGCGTTATAAAGTTCGTCAACTAACATCGTTCTATATATATATTTATAAAAAAAAAATGTTTTAATTAATTAATTTAAAATCTCGATTGAATATAATAGCCGGCGAGACCCACCACACCCATTCCCACGATGATGAACGCGATCTCGCGGTCCTTTTGGGGCTCTGACGGTACATAGAAATCTGAAAGTTGGGGCTCGGGATCCATTGGATCGAGACTTTTGTGCGATATGCCAGCGCGTACTCGCGGTTGGCTTCTTCAACGTTTCTGAAAAGTTTTGCGCGGCGTGATTTTCGCGGCGAAGCTCTTCATTGACCCAGTCCAGATGGGCGGTTCGTTTTTTCGACCATGCTTCCTTTGCACTATTGAGTTGTTCTACAGCTAAATCATGACGCTTACGCTCCTCATCCACGTTCGAGCTTTTCATTTTAGAGAATATAAAGTTGCTACCGCTGAACGCCAATGCGTTTACAAGCGCACCACCTACTATTACTGCGATTGAAGCCATTTATTTCCATATATAACTGGTAGAATTCCAGCTTTAACTAGATAATCTCGGGTCCAAACTGCGGCCGCTACATCTAAGGTCGCGAGCCCTACGTCTCTCACAGTAAAGTCCAATTTGGGAGCGGTTCCTCCTAGGGCCATCTTTGATAGTCGAGCATACCCGATACTGAAACCCGATATCACCACGGCGTGATAAAGCGCATTCACTAACATTTTACCATCTTGTTCAGCCATTGTTATAATTATTGCATATAAAATGGGTCGCGATCAATGTTTAAATGGGGCGCATCCAAATTCAAACATTGTTGATGATTGGTGTTTTAGTAACTTTTCTTCTGAACACTGCTGGTTGTTTTTTCTGGTATTTCCACACGCACAGGGCACCAACAACTGCCAGACCACCACCAACAACCCAACTCCAATTCACGAATTTGGGTTCAATCGGATTCGCCCAACTCCAACGGTAGTTGGTATGGGTGACAAATTCTTTGAATTTGAGTGTGCTTCCAATTCGTGAATTGGGGGTGTTGTTGTACTCAACTCTGTATTCAGATGTTTTGCTGTCTCCGTCCCCAATCTCGATTGGAGTTTAGCCTCTCGAAGCTCGCGAGTATTTTGTATCTTGTTTAACTTTTCGGGTGGCAGCCGCCGCCCGCGACCCGAGCTGCCTGTCTTTTGGGATTTTTTATATGCGGTATGTCATCCAGTGGCGGAGGGTTCGATTGTGTTGGAGCAATCTGGTTCAACTCCGTCACTCTCGTGGGTGTGTCTTGTGTCATCATTTTCAAAATTATATTTTGTATTAATATTAGAGCTTATAGTTCGTGGGCATATATGTCCAAATTGACAGTGTTTACCCGTGGTCAACGCGGTTGTTAGTGGAGCTAAGTACATTCCAAACTTGTGATAAATTGAGCAGCATGCCGTTTCTAAGAGTGTGTCCTATAAAAGGGTCAGTCTCTAGATCGTGAATCAACCCTTCGGTGTTTGGTATAGGGAGAAGTCTACTAACGGCGGTAGCGTACAAATGAATAGCCGCCGATCCAAGAGTTTTTGTCATCTCTGCTCCCAATTTGGATTCGTATCGCGCATACATTTTATCGATCTCCGCATCTGACATCTTATCCACCTGAAAAACTGAGAGACGCCTACCGAGATAATGCTCCGATTGTCCCCCAGCAACCAGCGCAGCTAGCCGCTCTCGTCGCGCCGCATTTTCATTTTCATTCGGAGTCGTTGCACTCAACCCAGATCCCGATTGCTCTGTCGGATCATTATTGTTGGCAGTCGGAGTTGAGGTTTCTTCTATTAGCTGATCGAGAAGTTCGTCGCAGTTCATTTTTCTTAAAATTAATTTAACTATTCTAACAAGTCTCATCACTTTAACATATTTATTTAATTTTTTCAAAAATAATAAATGCGCACCACCCGATACTTATGATCACCATTATGCTCGCAACAAAGCTCGCAGCGGAGCACCAAATTGTTAACCATTGTTCAGTATTTGTTCAGCATTATTCAGCATTTGTTCAGCATTTGCTAAGCATTGTTCAGCAATTGCTAAGCATTGTTCAGTATTTGTTCAGCAATTGCTAAGCATTGCAATAGCTTATTACTTTGCAATTTTCCTAATTTTTTCAAAATCGTTAGATTTAGTTGATAACTTTATAAGCAGTTGGTTGATCAGTCTTTAGCAGAAGCTTGGCGTGCTTAGTTTTCGAAAGTATCTGTCGAACCTCCAGGCGCTCCTCGCGCGTTGGGATAACGTCATTCTCTCGAAGACAGTCATCGAATGAGTCTCGGTCCTTGCAGTGAAAGAGGGCGACCCATTTCGTTTGCTCGCGCAGATCCTTGAGGACGGCGTTGTATTTTTAGAGTGGATATCCATACGCTTTGCCTCGCATGGCGGCCAGAAAATGCGAGCTCGGAGAGCATGTCCTTCTTTTTGGTCATCGCCGCCTTGGCTGAGCAATCGTCAATCACGTATAGGGTGGGCTCGCCCTGAAAATATTTGGTATAAACCACGCAACCAATCGTGAAGCCTATCACCGGGGTCAATAACGTATACCTCAGGGTCGGTCCATATCCCACGGGCACCGCTGATAAGTATCGTTGTGCCGCACAGTGGGACATAGGATCACAATGTGACGAAAGGCATCGCGGTAGGATCCCCTCGAGTAAGTTGAGGATGAAAACCGTTTTTCCACATCCTGTCTGCCCACATATTATGGCGGAGTGAGCATCTCCAATCGTGAATTGGTATTGATTGCTAGATTTCTTAATTTTTTCAAAATTATGTATTAATAAAATCGTTAGATGATTTTTTTTATTAAATCAGTAGATCGCTGATACGTATCGACCATCTTCGATGTTGAGTTGTGCGTCTGTAATTATATAGTACACGTTCAATGGCCCGGCTCCGTCCGCCTCTTTGGTTATCTGGATCGTCACACCCTCACTAGCGTTCTCAACTTGGCGTCCGCTACCGTGTATTTGGTCATCGTCGCTGGCTCGCATGTCTAGCCATAACGCGTATTGGTTATTCAGGAACTCCGCGAGGGAGACGGCCGAGAGATGCAGGTCTTTAGCAACTGCTGCAACCTCCGGAGAGCGCTTAGATCCGGCAGCAAACTGCTTTTCTTACTTCATCCCACTGCTGGTGCGCGCGAAGACCCGCGCTGTAGAGTTGATTGGGGACTCCCTCGATCGTCACCTCTACCTTCGTGATTTTGGGGTTTATAAGAATCTGTCGGTTTTTCTAGCACCGAACGCGAACCGAGCATCCTCGAACAACATCATGTATACCTTTCATCGAGCGGGGCGGGTACGTTGACGTTAATATTCCACAATGTGTCGCTTTTGTTTTTTCGGCATCTTGCGATGGCGAAGAACTCGGTCGTAAAGTATGGCAACGCGCGGCGTACTGGGTTCTGATCAATCGCGCTAGTTCGGGGCATCGTGACCATGTCGTACTCCAGCGAAACATTATCGATCGTATACGTCGATAACTGGTCGGTGGCTATGAGAACTCGGCCGTAGTCGTTGAACGTTAGTTCGTATTCGAGGCGGTCAGCCAAAGCACTCTGTAGTATGGGCATGTGACTCTCTAGCAACTCAAAGTCGAGCGAAATGTAAGAAGCGGTTGCCGTAAGCGCCCGCGACCCCGCGTTGTCACTCGCGTTGTTATCTGCCTTGTTAGCAGCCCCGATTCTAAGTTTGGTTACGTTCTTATTTTTGCTGTGTCAATACCTTGATAGACAGCGTTTTCAAGCTCGTGTGACGTCTTTCCACAGGTCCTGATAGCAATGGTAGACGTCGCTGTCATCGATCGACATCACCTCATTACCAGAAATCTTTATCATAGTCTTCTTGACTATGCGCGACCCAAGTTCTGAACGACGGTTCGGTCCGCGTCCGTCGACGTTAGCGAAATAGTGAAAGCGAGGCGAACAGTACCCGGAACAATGACGTCGTTAGCTCCGAGGTTGGGGAAGCGGACTAAGAGCTGCTGGTTCTGGTCGATCGTCGATGGGTTGTTCGTAATAACGACACTCTGTCTCACGCCTTTTGCCCCGAGGGGCTCACGCAGTCCTGCGGTATGGATTGAGTTTGCGACCGTATTGACTCGAAGACATTAATTAATTTTTTTCAAAATTATTGAAACTATTAAACCTGTATGGTTTTGTCTTTAATAGATAATTAATTTTAAGAAAATTATATAGATGGCTGATTACGATATTAACATGGATAAAATAGGCAGAGACGATTTCGTCGATGATTATGATGATGATAACGAAACGCCCTTCATAGAGACTCCAGTTCCAATCCAATCGCAATTGGGGGAAATAGGTGGCGCTACCAGCAGCGTTGGGTCAAAGTCAGGAATTACTTGAGGGAGCTGTAAACGACTACTACAACAATTTGTCAGAAATCGGTCTGGTCCCGTCTGTCGGTCGCGACTACTCCAAGTTCGAATTGGATATGCATGGTAGGTTGCGACTAAAATCATCAAATCTCCCAATAATCAACACGAATACCGGTAAAACCCCTATCGCTAAACACCATTGCCGGAAACCGGGGGGGGGCGGTGGGCGAAATCATAAAGAACGAACTAGGATTTCCAGATTGGACGCGTGGTAAAACAATTGTGCCGGCCCGCGCTGTAGAGGCCCTACAGTCTACCGACGAAACTATAGCGAAGACGGCCACCGCGATAGAAACGGTCGAGCTCAGCGAGGTCCCTAAATAGCCACCGACGTTATTAACACGATGGAGACCACGTTCAGCGGCAATCACAATTGGGAAAAAAATACTCAACGATGACCCACCATTACCTCTTCGAGAACTCCGTGGACTCGATAAGGCTCTACAAACGGTCCGGGGCGAACTGGTCCTTAACCTCTCCAAACTCACGGCGCTGGATGAACATATCGCGCTAGAAGAAAGAAAACTGGAGGAAGCCGGTGACGATAGAGAATCTACCGAGCGGATCAACAAACTCCTGCGGTCTTTGCGGGATGAAAGAGAAGCTCGCTTGGAGGCCGCCTCGGCTAACCGTGAGGCTCTCCGCACACAAATAAGTCGGATCCGCGAATCAATCTCGAGGGTCCTGCACGAGGAGACGACACTCGGTGAGCGTCTTCGCACTCTGTTCAGAGAGCAGGGCGTCACGATAGCAAGCATCCTCGTTGCTATCGGCATGACATATCGACCATAGTTCTAACTTTCACTGGTGGTGCGGCGCCACCACCCGCTCCAGCACCAGCACCAGCACCAGCACCCTCTCCATCCGGTGGAGCCAAGGAGTGGATAAAAAAACAACTAAAAGCCCTCGCCAGTCTTCTAGCTAAATTAGCTGGAAAGGCGCTGCCGCACTACCTGGACTGATCGGAAGTATCGTTTCTTATTACTTGCTATCTATATTATCAAAACGGCCGGATGGCTAGCCAAAAATACCTGGGCTTTAATCGTGGCAATCGCCGGTCCTCCTAATTATTCTCTGTCCAGAGAGTTCCTACAACCAAAGCGTAAATAATCCGATCGCCACGAGGGCGATGACGAGACCCAATTTCTCCTCCTCGTGTGTTGTGCTTCCAATTTCATCCAATCTACGATTGATTGGTGTTTCTCCAATCGCGATTGGTCTGTTGATGGATTTCGATGGTTCATCCAATTTACGAATTGGGGTACTGGGTTCGATTTACGAATTGGGGGAGGTGTATCCATTTTGTGTTTTATGAAATCGGTTCCACTGTTGGGGGTGCGCTTGATGATATCCGTATTCACGTTCCCGTTGCGGCCAATTTTTTGATTGACGGTGGCGATTACGATCTGATTATTGTAACCGTCAACCGGGTCGTCTCGTAGTATCATATTGCTCGGCGCCATATAAAGACCTATTCCAAATACATAGTCTACTGGGTGCTGGCAGTCTGCAAAACGTCTTGATAATTCTGGATTGCCTTCTCTCCCAGGTCCACCCTAGCTGAGATGGCGTCCTCTACAAGTGCCAAAAATTGTTTTTGTGCATCAAACGCTGTTCCCATGCCCAGTATAGAACTGCGAGTTTGTTTTTGTGCACCTAGTATAGCCCACACATATGTACGAATGGAGTCGTTGAGGCGAGTAACCCCGGCCTGCGTGAACCCTAGACCCGTATCTAACATAAATGTACCCCACGCGTTCTGAACCTCAGCAGCCTGCTGTATGTAATCGACGTGAGCCAGTTTCGGAGGTAACATTTTACAAGAAAACACGCCACAGTGTCGACCTCCAGACACTTCCGTCCCGAAAGTCATAGTCGCGGGGTCAAAATTCCCGCGTTCCGACTGACGATGTGGTCACCGGAGTGATCGTGTCTAAAAATCAGTCTGTGTCCAACCAATTCCCGGACTGGCCGTGAATGAGAACGTCCCCGAGGCCGGTGCTGGTAGGAAATGCTTTCTGTCTCCAGTCCGCGTCTTTTGAAACGTAAAATTCGTTACACAGTCTTTCAAAGGCCATACGGTTATATGTGTTGGAAATGGGATCCCAGGCGTCGTCTTGAGTAGTGAAATACCTAGTTCTTTGAGAATCCTCCTAATAGTATATTACACGTGAAAGTTGTAGACACTTCGGAGCATGACATTCTTGGATGTCAGATGGTCTTTATAATGAAACTCCACACCCGGCTGTTGCGCACCATACAGCGAAATTTATTTGGTTCTGCCAAAACTGCATCGGTGTTGCTTTCCAGCCGTTTACCGCCGTCCATCGTAGTAATCTTGGGCAACCTATATTGTTCAAAAATGATGATTAGGGAAGTTGGTGGCAAAGCCACTGTCCGGTCTAACCGATACGGTTGGGTGTACAAGGCGGTTAACAACGTCTTTTTGTGTGTATTTACCTCCGACCGCGTACTTTACATTAGAGTTAAAGCTAAATGCTTTGGTATCCATTGAAAGATATTATTATGTTTGCTACTATAACTAATGTTCAAAAAGGGAGTTGTGAACTTCAAAAATTAATAGACAACTGCTGCGGAAAACGCCGTGTAGGCCTTAGATCAATCACCTTCACGGTTGGATGGAAAAACATTGAACTGTATAAGGATATCAACCCAGTCGGGCAGGTAATAGAACGGGTAGAGGTTATCTATTCCGAAGATGATATAGATCTAGAGACCGCTGATAGTCCTGCAGAAGTAGAGAGACGCATTCGGGAAGCAGCTGTCGCATTACGTCCCGGCCTTTGGGGTGTCAGAGATGTCCAAGCTTTAATCGCAAGGAATATGCCTGATAATGTCACTCTCACAGTCTCAAAAGCCACGGGGATTGCGACATTGGACGTTGATAAAAAAATAAAGATCACTCCGGGGTTGGCCTCAATGTTAGGATTTAAATTTGCACCCCCTTACAACGAGGATGAAGGGCGAGTGTACCCGTTGCACTTTGTCTTCCCCGTGGGTTATTGGCACGGCGATACCCCAGTAAACTTCGCCTTCACGAAAACTCTCAGGGTGCACCTGGATCGGGTGAACACATCGTACAACACGATAGACGGATCCCCCAGCACATTACTGAAAACTGTGCCCGCCAGCGATTGTTTCTATGGTGAGACTGTAACGTTAGACTTCCCACACCCAGAGATGAAAGTTTTGGAATCGGGACACATCCACGAGTTGAAGATTTATATTCTTGATGATAAAGGGCGAGAGTTGAAGAACGATTACCCGATTTCGGTCGTCCTAGAAATTTCAAATTAAGAAAATTAGAATTAAACGCATGTTCGTAATATATATTATCAACATTATGAGTATATACGGACCAGGTAGTTCTTCCGATTGGGTGACAAATTCAAATAATTTAGGAACCTGCAGAAGGGGGATTCATCCCGACAGAGGGCGACTTTTTATTTTTAACTACCCAAAAAACAAAGGCCTTGATTAATAGAACTATATCGAGGCCACGGACGAGATTCACAAGAGTCTACTAATCACAACTTAGAGAAATATGCCCTGGCTGTGAATACACAAAGTCGTGAAGAAACGCATACGGAACTAAACGAACTAGGTAAAAAATAACCAAATTTAGAAAAGAGGCCCGGTTGGGGATTGATAAAGCCCGAGAAGACCGCCAGGTGACATTACGCGGTTTATGATGCGTTGCGCTTAGAAGACTCTCTCAGCAAAGAAGCTACACTTGCTGAATTAGACGGGAAAATAATCGATTTTCGAAATGAGGCCACGTCGGGTATTGAGAAAGCACGAGAAGACCACCAGGCGGACCTTATGAAGGCTTATGAGGTGTTGCGCTCAGAGGACTCTCTCATCAGAGAAGCGGCACTTACTGAACTAGATAAAAAAATAACCAAATTTCGAAAAGAGACCCGGTCGGGTATTGATAAAGTCCGAGAAGACCACCAGTCTAACCTTGCAGAGGCCATTGCGGAGGCTTATGATGCGTTGCGCTTAGAGAACTCTCACAGTAAAGAATCGACACTTACCGAACTAGATGAAAAAATAGCCGAATTTATAAAAGAGACCAGGTCTGGGGTTGAGGGGGTCCGAGAAGACCACAAAGAGGCCATTGCGGAGGCTTATGGGCGTTATACGCTCAGAGAACTCTCTCAACAGAGAAGCGGCACTTACTGACTATATGAAAAAAATAACCGAATTTAAAAAAGAGACCCGTTTGATCTTGATGGAGTCCGAACTGGGTATTGATAAAGCCCTAGAAGACCACCAGGCGGATATTACGGAGGCTTATAGGTGTTGCTCTTAGAGGACTCTATCAACAGAGAAGCGACACTTACTAAACTAGATGAAAAAATAACCGAATTTCAAAAAGAGACCCGGTCGGGTATTGATAAAGCCTTAGAAGACCACCAGGCAACCATTACGGAGGCTTATGATGCGTTGCGCTCAGAGGAACTCTATCAACAGAGAAGCGACACTTACTGAACTAGATGAAAAAATAACCGATAAACTGAAACATGATCGTATAGCCGCGACCAAAGCTCTTGAGGAGGCCTCTATGAGATTCGTACTGAGGCATATAACGCAAACAATGCGCTTGCCGGAATAGTGAAAACAATGAAAACACCAAAACGTGTCATAACAGTTTTGGGCTGAGAAGCGGGGCCCATTGGTTGTGGGGCACTATAGAATATTCGTTCGGTGCCAAAGCGAGTAATAAATATGGGGGATACACTATGACAGCTGCAGGTGAAGTTATCCAAATAAAAGGCGGTCTGCTCGGTTATGCTAGTGGTAAACCTGTGGGCGCGGTCGCGTATATTGTAGTAGATGGGGAAGAACGGGGGGTTGGAGTCACTAAAATCTCTGGAGATAGTTCGACGGTGGTTTCGTTCTCCGGTGATGATCGAATTAAGACTTTCCCAAGGTAGTGTTATTAACTTTGTTACGAAAATCGGTGACTCAGAGAGTTCTTCCACTATGTCTCATTGTTAATTGAACTTATTGTGTAAAATACTAATATATTGAAATAAATTTTAACTATGAACGAATCACCGCTTCCAATTGTCAATACCGATCCACCAACACTGTATCCAACTCTCAATACCACTCCACCAACACTGTATTCAACTCTCAATACCACTCCACCAACACTGTATTCAATTAACGAAAAAAGTTCAGATTTTAGGTTGATAATATCGTCGCTATGCAGGATATTTTAGTTAGAGAATGTGCAAATAGAAAAAGACACTCTAATAAATATCGGCGCGCAAAGGCAAACATAGCTGAAGCATCTAGTACGGTTTCTGGCAAGTGTTTCTGTGTTGTGTGGGGCGGGGACTGCTGCAACGCTATCTACAATTGTAATGATTCCACTTGCAGGGGTTTTTGAGTGGAATTACCGTTTTATCTGGAACACTTTTGTATGGTAATTAGGGCGGCGGGTGGAAAACTCGAGAAAAAAAGTAGAAAACATGATAGAATATCCGTTCTCGCTAGGTCTAAGAAAAATAGCATCGACGTTATGGTGTCCAAAGCGTTGGCCGATAAGAAAATATCAAATTTAGAGTTTGAATCCGTGGTGGAAGAAATGGGGAGATATGAAGAATTAAAAAATGATATAAGGATCAAGGCGCGCGCCACCATGCCCAAAATTGAGTGTACTGATTGGGATAAATTTAGGGTAAAACTTGGAAATAAAGTCGGAGGAAATGTTACAGCACCATTGTGATATTTTAAAAAATAATTTTTCTAATTTTCTTAATTAATTCTTTAGAATTATCAAAATTATTAATTATTTACACTGAAAATTATAAATTCAGTCGAGGATTACACTATACACACCGTCTGTGTAATTGATACACTCGGCTCTGTTTACCTTGCTATTAATTTACGCATGGTTCATAACCCGTGTAATTGAAACATTGTCGTAATTGATAATTGTACAACACTAGGTAATGTTTATCATAACAGCCTACATGGTCGTGTGGGTTAAGGAGATAATCTATAGAGACGAGGGTCGTGGGTTCGCGCCGTGGTTGGAGCTAAACATTTTTTATTTTTTATTTCTATCCCTACAAATGTGGTTTTAAAAAATAATTAATTATTAATAATTTTGATAATTCTAAAGAATTAATTAAGAAAATTATTAATAATTAAAAAAAACAACAACAAAAAAAAAACAAATGTTTAACCGAGGCTCGAACCCGCGCCAGCAAAACCCTTCTGGGCCCACCCGGCTAGCCATCTTTTTTTGTTCTTTCTCTTTCTCTTTCTCTTTCTCTTTCTCATCTCATGGCTAGCCGGTGTAATAGCTACCCGTACAGTACACCCCCACCCCCATCTATCAGCTGATCTAGGAATCAGTGTCGAAATTCTAGGCAACCTTGGAAGTGTCTGCACGGAAGCAAGTGCCTGCACGGAAGCACTGAGCGCTCATTTTATCCAGGGGCGTCCCCCCAGACAAATTATTGTTGTTAATTTTACATATATTAAGCTAAAACCGTTGTTGCAATACCAAATATTTACTCGTTTATTTTTATTTTGTTTTATATATAAGTTCAGTTTCATTTTTTATTTAATAATATAGGTTATAACGTTCTAAATATTAAAAAGAAAAAATAAAATTAGAAAAAATAAAAAACATGACAACCAATAAGAATGTAAGAAATACTTCCGGAATATCGATAGCGGGTTGTGTAATACACCCCACGTGTGTGTAGTATATATTACAGTAGTATAGAGGGATTCAAAATGATACCACTATTACAGTGTGTTTATGTTTCATCCTGGAAGACGTAATCGTGTAATCTCTCTATAAAATGGACACCTAATTTACATGTTCATAACACATGTAAATTGGAACATTGTCGTCTGCTTATAACATAAATTAGTTCTGTTCAATAATTTTCAATTTCAATTTCTTCTAATAATTTTCCAATTTCTTCGTTAAAAGCGATATTGTAGAAACGCATATCCGTAACGAATCTTTGATTTTAAACTGTTTTTATAAAATTAGTTTGATAATGTTTCGGTAGTGTTTCTCCGATCCTATTTAGTCGCTTCATTATATAAATTTGATACTTATACCGGCGACATAATTGCCGGATTTAATATTGTAAATGCAACGTTTTTTATCGCAGCGTAATAAATTACGCTGATATTTCATGTATTCGATATCACATAGTATTGTCATTTTACCGTGTTTTAATACTGTAGAAACAACAGCGTAAAATCCTTCATCCAAATCATTATAAACGTCCAATTCGTTGTGTATTTTATTATCCATTTTGTTATAATATTTTATATAACCTATAAATTTATATGTTCAATGGACGTGAAAAAAACATGATGTATTTATGACACCAATTTTGAATATTTCGTGGGACAATTTCCTCGTTAACTATTTTTTTTGATTTTTTGGGGGTGGTGGAAATAGTATAGAGGGTTATAAATGATACCATCGTTAGGTGGTATCATTTTGAATCCCTCTATACTTAAATTTACTGTCTGAAAAACATTATGTTTTTTTTTTTTTCACGTCCAATTTTTAGTGGGAGACAATTTCCTCGTTAACCAATTTTTGATTTTTCGGGGGGGGTGGTGGAGTAGTATATAGGGTGGAGAAATGATACCCTCGTTAGGTGGTATCATTTTGAATCCCTCTATACTACTAGCTTTTATTTAACATAGACAAAAGTCATGCTTTTTCTTTTATGGGGATATTTCTACAATTTTGCTGTTTAGCCTCGCTAATAATTTCAAATGATGTTGCTTCCACCACTTCCAATACTAAATGTATTGGGTGCTGGTCTGTAGACATGTCGTGAATGAATAATTTAGGCAACTCGCCCCTAGGACAACCCGTCCAAACAAAACTCGCCCCACCTTAATTAAGCCAACCGGATCATATATATAAAAAAGTGTAGTCTTAAGACTCTGTACCTGGCTTCATACACTTAAAATATATTTTTAATATTCTGGAAGTCCGACTTCGTCCATTTCGCGCACCCACAGGTTATAATTATCTCCCCTGTCGTGGAGCACAGGGGGAAATCTGACCCGTTTCTTATATAATTTATTGAACGCTTCAAACAAATAAATTCCAATCGCTAAATTAAAATTCAAATGCAGATTGATAATGTTAAATGGTCATTAAAAAATATTCTTAACACAATTTCGTAGTTCTAAATGTGAAATATTCTGGCTTTTTACCCCACAAACATTTACACTGCAGGGCTCAAAAATATTCATTTTTCAGTACAATTATAATCTACTCGCCCAGACAAAAAAGCTACTTGCCTAACATTTTAGGAAAATGTAAGTATTAATACCTTTAATAAATTAGCTTTGTACCAACATTAATACTGGTTGCGAACGGTAACTTGCAATTTACTCCCGTACCGTCCGTAGCCAGAGTTACGATTCCACTCGTAGGATTCCTCTGCAGAATAGCGAATCAGATCTGATTCACACTTTAGCAATTAATTGTGAAATATTTTCTATATTTTTTAACTGAAATGAGTGTTAATATTATGAAAATAATATATTCAAGTAATTATGACATAAATTTACATATGTAGATGACCTGATTAAGTAAATTTAAAATAGAATCAACAAGTGACCCAGTCAGTGGCAGCCAAATTCAACATGTAAAAGATAAGATGGGTTCCATTTTCTGTAAAGGCGAAATATAATTTTCTAAACCTTCTACAATGGTAAAAATTGTTTCAGGATTATTAGTTTGTATTACTTTTATTATACAGTCGAACCTGTGAACAACGACCGGCAAAGGGAAGTGGCCAAAGCGGCCGTTGTTGACAGGTGGTCGTTGTTCCAAGGGTAAAACATTTTCCCGGTTTCACAACAAAGTCGGCCATGTATTTAGCATTCTATTGTAATCTATATGCATGCATAGAAAACGTCTTGGCTGTATACATTTCCACCTGATGATTCGCTATTGCACGATCGTGGAGTGTATCTGCTTTTTATCAATTAAACATTGCATGAAAATGGCAAAAAATAGTTAATTAAAGTTATTTTGTTATGTCATCTTGTTGTTATTGTTCTTGAACCCAGCCTCATTTTGGAAATTATATACAAAGGGGATTAATTATCTTCATGATAAGTAGTTAAGTACATCCAGTGGCTTGCTTTGGTGCACCATTTAATAGCTTGTCGTAATTACATGTAAGCGGTTTAATTAGCATGACCATTAGTATTTTGTTTTCTTATTCTCAATTTCACGTCATCAATTGAAATTAATAACGGTCGTATAGTCGTTCTTCAAACGATATATAGCCTATGTGACACGGCCTGTGAAAACCGCGATATTTTTTTGTAACAAAAATATTTCATTGAATGTGTCAAGTCGAGTAACCCACGCGAGATAGGTGTCCAAATCGGCAGAGAAAACCGGACTTATTTGCTTTCTGTCCAATGTATAATATCCTGATAAAGCCCGATTATTTAAGCAGCCTATGACGAATAGGCAATGTCTGCCGACGTTTATTGATGTTTTTAATCAGAGATTGGCGAGCATTGTAAACCATGGGCAGACTACGCGAATCCACTGCATCTGGTCTGGCCGCTAATGCAATAAGCCGGGATTTGTCGGAGATCGAGACCCAATTCACACAATGATAAACACGTTTGACGTATCACTTTAGACTGGTTCCCGGTAGTATTGTTTCGCTAGGCTGCGCATCCGACAGGGTACCAGTCTAGTGTCGACTACGTGACTGGCATCAGCAACCACGTGATTTATCTTTGATATGACCTTGTGCCCCGCGGTGTGAAATTTACACGTAGTAATACTTGACAAGCGCGGTGTGTTTGAAGTTTTGGTCTTGTCACTGTAGACGAATCAGCATCGTGTAAACACAGTTTGTCAACTAATGATGGAGTTTTACGACTTACACGGAATTGCATTATGCCTATTGGCATACACGACACGGAATACATATCGGGAATTACTGTTAATGGCAGTATGCAATATTTTTCATGGAAAATGTTTAATGTCGTCAAAACGACACCGACCATATCGGGCAAGGTAAATGTTTTCAAAAGAGCGTTGTGTCCAGGGCTTCTAAAATCGGTCCAGACGTAACACTGTTGGCCATTGTCGGCCTGAATGAGCAGACCCCCCCCCCCCCCCCCCCCCCATTAAAACTTTAGCTGAAATTTCAAAGTTCAAACAAAATACTAGAAATAATGGATAAATGTTGTATTGTGATAAATAAGTCGTGTTTATAAACAACAAAAGTGGACAAAATTGTGCATGCACCGGGTCACGTGGTGTGCCCAAATAGCGCAAAGACAGAACAAATGTGAAACAACACAGACGAATCGTGATGCCGAATGATTGCAGGTAAATTTTCGGTAGACTAAAATAAATTAAAATTTTACAAATCTGTTTCTTGTTTCGTTTTTTAGCTCGCCTGCGAAGTGCAGAAGAGCTTATGACATACCCCCGGTGTAGTCGGCGTCGTCGGCGTCGTCGACAAACTTATCGTTGGGGTAAATGTCTTATAACTTCTGTTTCCTTGGAACACCTTGTTATTTCATACATGCATTCCTCAGAATGGGGGTGGGGGCATTCCTCAGAATGGGGGTGGGGGGGGGGGGGGTCCGGACCCCCTGGACCCTCCCCCTGTATCCGCGCCTGTGTTGATATGCTAACTAATAATAATATCCAAGTGGTACACACACTCGTCAATGCTCTGGAAAATCCATTTACAGATCAACATGAAAATCTATATCATTTACACTGTTTAGTATCCAGCTCCATATCTCTCCACTGGTGCCATCTGGTGGGGAGTTAAATAAAACACAATGTTGTGTACAGATAATCCGTTTATACATTCACAACGAAACTCTATCCAATTTTATATAGCTTAGCGTCTCTGTCCATTGCTGACGCCGCCCTCTTCCTACTCTTTCTTTACAGTTCGCTTCTCGCCATTTCCACTTGCTGCTGCGCCGGGTGCACTAGGGAGATTGCGGGCGTCTTAACGTCTGTCCCTCCTCCTCCACCTTGTGAGTCTTCCGTATCCATGCGTTCGTCTTCTTCCAGTTCCGGCGCTTCGTAACATTTCAAGATGCGATCGAACAAGTACTTCTTCTTACTCGTGGCGGACTTACAGGCTTCCTCATCATCGAAATATTCGTCCATAGTCGTATAGACGGATTCTTTACGCAGCGCGTTAAACCATAACATTTTGTTCACGAAACTGTTCATCAGCGCCTTTCTGTATCTGTCTTTCATTTGTTCATATACGTGCTCACGGGCATCGGACTGATCGCCAGCACTCTGCGTGTATTTTTCAACCCGCTCCTCAAACTCTGGTTGACATGGTTCGAACGCCTCTTCCACGAGCAAATTCCAGGAATCATCCTCCTCCTCCTCAGAGGTTTCACTCGAACTTCCTTCATCCGATTCGTTATCCGATACGGCTACGCTTTCGTCATTGCTATGCATGATCTTCTTATGCCTCAACATGTTGTCTCGCCTTTTAAATTCGTTGGAACAAATATCGCATGTGAACAGCTCGAAGTATTTCCACTGAATGTGGAGTAGTGAGGAGTTACGCTGTTATATAGTAGAGGGACATAACAGAACATTACCCAGGGATTTCAAATGAATTACCATTTTCAATAGAAGGCTCCTCAAATTTGTGCACATACTTAATGTTCACGAATTTCAATAGACTTAATATTCTTTTGAATTAATTTCAATAGAATTTACATTTCAATAGACGGATATTTCTATAGCCTTTTGAAACGCCAGGTGCGCTTACTATCGAATACAAAGGAGATATTTATATAGAACGTATTTATATAGCCTTTTGAAAACTCGATACAAAAGCGGTTTTAATTAAATTTCTATGAAAACTCGATACAAAAGCGGTATTATAATTTCTATAGAATGACCTAGTTCTTTTGAAATCCGGTACAAAGGGATTAGCATTTCAATAGACGGCTTTCTATAACCTTTTGAAACGCCAGGTGTGCTTACTCTCGAATACAAAGGGGATATTTATATAGCCTTTTGAAAACTCGATACAAAAGCGGTATTATAATGTTTATAGAATGACCTAGTTATTTTGAAATCCGGTACAAAGGGATTAGCATTTCGATAGACCGTTGTCATAACAAAACGTGCGGTTGCTAAGGACAAACACCTCATGTATATAGTTCAACCACATCCACAAGAAGGGGAGATGCAGGGTAGACTATACTACTCTTAGTTTGAGCTACAAAATGCTTTTAGCAGCTCAACTAAGTAAATTTTCAACTGTATTACAGTAACAAATAAGTGAATAAGTAATAATACACTCAAATAAGTGAATGTTCAAATTTGTTTTGATCATTTGTTCCCTATTTAATAACGAAGAAAATCAATAATCCACTTGTAAAAATAAAATATGCATTTAATTTCAAATCAGGGCATACAATACTCTTTAGACACAAAGCTTATCTGGAGCGCTGTATAATGTTCAATTGATGGAATGGCGACACATGTAGACATTGATCCGACGGTTCAACTGAATGGTAACAACATTATACTACTGTATGTTCCACGTTTTGCTGCAGAAAAACTGTTGGCTATTAAACACATTAAATCTAAAAATAATAACAAAAAGTCACCCTTATTTTATTTGATGAAATTCCATAAAATACTGATTGCATTGCGAAAAGAATTTCCTATGGGAATTTAATATTGGGCAAAAAGGAGCTGGGGTCCGTTTCACTAAACTTCGTACGACCAAAATGTTCGTAAGTGCAAATTTAGCGTCTGGAAATTTCAATTAATGGATTTACATTTATTGAGCATAGGATGCATATGCAGCCTAAGCAAAAAAAAATGTAAATCCATCAATCGTTTACAAGAAAACATTGTTAATGTGAAATTTACAGACAATCATAATTTTGCACTTACAAAAATGTTCGTTCTACGAAGTAATAGTGAAACGGCCGCCAGGAGACTAACCAGAATGGTCGAAAAAGGAAACATTTTGGACATTGACTCCGAAACCTGGCTAGATAAATTGGGAATGAGACAACTAAGAAAACAAAGGTTATATTTTGAAATCGGTCCACAAATTGGTGTGACAAATTTACAGGTGATTCAAGTGTCCAAGTACTAAAGCAATCCTTCGCATACTATTGAAGATATTATATGTTACTCTTACAAACGTGTTGACGTAAATATACACTAACGGACGGACGGACGTACAAAACCCTAAGAGCAACGCAATATGCCCCCTGCCCCCCCCCCCCCCCCCACCCCCCCCCCCCCCCCCCCACCCCCCCCCCCCCCCCCCCCCCCCCCCCCCCCCCCCCCCCCCCCCCCCCCCCCCCCCCCCACCACCTTGCTATCGCATAGGGGGCATAACAAATCATTTTTAGCCACAATGTTAAATTTCCATAGGAAACTGTTTTTTTCGCAATAAAATCAATATTTGATGGAATTTCATCAAAAACAAGGGGGGGGGGGGGGGGGGGAGGGTATAACATTTTTGTTATATTGTTTTTTGTTGTATGTGTTTAATTTAATGACCAAAAGTTCGCCGGCAGCAAAACGTTGAACAGACAGTGGTACGTTTGATAAGAAATGAGAAAAATTGCAGAAAAAAAGAATTTATATTTTAGGAAAGTTGACGCTACATACATCTCATTCACACTGCCAATTGAGAATCCACGCCCCCTGTATACCTATTTCCTGGATCCACCCCTCAATAAGTGTGTGACCTTTGGTTGCTAGCTTATCTTTATACCAATTACTGATGTTACAGTTGATATAACTTAAACAAGAGGGCCATGATGGCCCTAATTCTCTCACCTGACTCCATGAACACAAATTTGACCCCAATTTGACCCTATGGGCCACGCCCATTTTTTACCCCGGGGTCACCATTTTAACAACTTTGAAAGAGAATTGTACATCGATCATTCTTACCAAGTTACGTCGAAATCCTGCTGGCGGTTCATGAGAAAAAATATTTTTTAAGAATTTGTGCTATTTTTAGATGGCGGCCATGTTGGATTTCAGGCCAACTTATGCTTCACATAAGGACCATACAAAGACTCAAAGTAGAGTTTGCTGACCATTGACCAATCGGTCCATGAGACGACGATCTTTAAAATCTCTCATAAAAGGATGACCCTTTGACCTTTCGTCTGCCATCTTGGATGACATAATCATCCGATTCCGACAAATATTGCACCAGAGCAATCGCCCCATCGATACGTTCAATTTGATATATGACATGAGCATATTCGGTGAAACATAAAATTTGACCCCAATTTGACCCCACGGGCCACGCCCATTTTTGATCCCGGGGTCACCATTTTAACACATATGAAAGAGCATTGTACATCGATCATTTCTACCAAGTTTCGTCGAAATCCGGCTAGCGGTTCATGAGAAGAAGAGTTGTTAAGATGTTAAGAATTTGTGCTATTTTTAGACGGCGGCCATCTGGGATTAACGACGACCTCCGTTTTAAAAAATCTGAAAAGGCTTCACCCATGCACCATAACTGTAAAGTTTGGCGACCATGGGCCAAGCGGTTCGTGTGAAGAAGAATTTTGAAATGTCTAATAAAAGAACGACCTTTTGACCTTTCGGCGGCCATCTTGGATGACATGACCATCCAATTTCGACAAAAAATGTACCAGAGCGATCGCCTCTTTGATACCTTCGATTTGATATAGACATGACCATATTCGGTCAAAAATAACATTTGACCCCAATTTGACCCCACGGGCCACGCCCATTTTTGACCCCGGGGTCACCATTTTAACAACTTTGAAAGAGCATTGTACATCGATCATTCCTACCAAGTTTTGTCGAAATCCGGTAGGCAGTTCTTGAGAAGAAGATTTTTGAAGAATTTGTGCTATTTTTAGACGGCGGCCATCTTGGATTACGTAATAACGTCATTTTAACAATTTTGTAATCCCCCTACCTAAGGACCATGACCATGAAGTTTGGTGACTATAGGCCCAATGGTTACCGAGGAGAAGACGTTTGAAAATGTTCATGGACGACGGACGACGGACAGACGGACACATTGCGGTAACAATAGCTCACATGAGCTTCGCTCAGGTGAGCTAAAACAAGAGGACCATTGTGGCCCTATATCGCTCACCTGGTTATTATACACTTGCGTGAAGTTCTAATTGGTCACCCTATAATTGGGACGTTTTTAAACGTTGTTTTGATCAATTAT
This sequence comes from Conchocele bisecta, assembly GCA_029237695.1. Lineage (NCBI taxonomy): Eukaryota > Metazoa > Mollusca > Bivalvia > Lucinida > Thyasiridae > Conchocele > Conchocele bisecta. The sequence goes on along the minus strand of CM055266.1, from coordinate 144,134,676 downwards.
TTTAAGAGTGATCGCATAATGCATTAATAAAATAGTTTCTACATTGCCTTAATTTCTAATGAATGAATACTACAGTGTACGTATAAATCACCTTTTATACTGATTCTGGGTCGAATATGAACTGATAGGCCCCGACTGATTGCATCATGTATTTGTCTAAAAACATCCCATGTATACGGTGACCAATTAGAACTTCGCGCATATATGTATATACAAGTAACTATGAGAGAGCTTTATACATTCATTATTCCTACGATTGATTGCTAGGTGTTTAACGTTCTATCAAGAGCTAAGGTCATTTAAGACCGGGCCAACGGGTCGGAATACTCCATATTTAACTCTGTCCATAATGAGGGAAATTCCCAATATCAGAACTCAATATTTACAGAAAAATATATATTCAGCCCTGAAGCTAGAATATCCTGATCTGGTGCCAGGTCCAAACCATACCAGAGTCACTTTGCTCCAACCCCAAAAGTAATTTGATCAGCACTAATCGTATTACGTATTTTAATGGTGTATACCAGGATTTAACTCTCAAGTATCAGAAGGCCGGCAAGTCGGCATTCCGGTAAGTATGAACCACGATAGTTAAATTACCCTTCCCAAGCTCCTGACCAACCACCCACCATACTAAGTTTTGTCGAAACCAGTCTGGTGATTATAAAGGGAAGACATTGTTTAAAGATTTTGTCCAACTTTATACGGTGGACATCTTGGATTGTGTGACAATCTCCAATTAGAAAAATCTGTAAAGCTTCACCGAAAGACAATAACTATGAAGTTTGGTCAGCATCAGCAAAGCGGTTAGTAAGAAAAGTAATGTTTGAAAGCTCTAATAAAAAGATACCGGGTTGACATTGTGGCGGCCATCTTGGATGAGGTAATTACCCGATTTCAATAAAACACCGCTTGAGAGCGACACCGTATTGATATACAACGTGACCACATTTGGTAAAATGCGACCCCTAATTGACCCGCCATGCCCCGCCCATTTTTGTCGCGGCTGCTTTAGCAGAGGCGCGACTATAGTCGGTGCTTTTTCCGTCGTCGTCGTCGTCGTCCGCGTCGTCATCGTCCGGGTCGTCGACGAGGTCCGCGTCATCGTATGTCGTCCGCGTCGTCCGCGTCGTCCGGTTTTTTTGTAAGGCAAATGCGTTGAAGTTATTGTTTTTTCACAATATCTCTTTAACCCCTTGCCAGACTTTGATAATATTTCATATCAATGTTTGTCATGGGATGATGCTTCATTACGCACACCCCCACATCCAAATTCTGAAGGTCAAGGTCATTTATTTACTTTTAATGTTCACCGGTTTTGTAACAGAAATGCGTTAAAGTTATTGTTTTTTCACAATATCTCTTTAACCCCAAGCCAGACTTTGGTAATATGTCACATCAATGTTTGTCTAGGGATGATGCTTCAGTACGCACACCCCCACATCCAAATTCTGAAGGTCAATGTCATTTATTTACTTGTAATGTTCACCGGTTTTGTAACAGAAATGCGTTAAAGTTATTGTTTTTTCACAATATCTCTTTAACCCCTTGCCACACTTCGATAATATTTCACATCAATGTTTGTCTGGGGATGATGCTTCATTACGCACACCCCCACATTCAAATTCTGAAGGTAAAGGTCATTTATTTACTTGTAATATTCACCGATTTTGTAACAGAAATGCGTTAAAGTTATTGTTTTTTCACAATATCTCTTTAACCCCTTGCCAGACTTTGATAATATTTCACATCAATGTTTGTCTAGGGATGATGCTTCATTACACACACCCCCACCCCCACATTCACGGTCAAGGTAATTTATTTACTTGTAATGTTCACGATCAAATGCCTCGGCAGGCGCAATACCGCTTCCGTGGCGGAATTATTTTTATCTCGTGGGTTATCATTTTTACAAATCTGACACAACATTGACTATCGATCATTCCTGCCAAGTTTCGTTGAAATCTGTCTGGCGGTTTGTGAGAAGATTTATTTTCAGAATTTGACCTATTTTTCTATGGTGGCCATTTTTTATTATACAATGACCTCCATTTTAACAAATATGAAAAGGCTTCACGCATGGACCATAACTGTGAAGTTTGGCCAATATCGGAAAGGGAAAATGAAAAATCTCTAACAAAAGAATGACCGTCTGACCTTTCGGCGGCCATCTTGGATGACGTAATCATCCGATTTCAACGAAACATGCTCCAGAGTAATTGTCTTGTCAATTCCTTCGATTTGATATATGGCATGACCATATTCAGTCAAATGTCAAATTTGACCACTACTTGACCCTTCCGGTCTCGCATATTTTTGACCCCGGGGCCACTATTTGAACAAATCTGAAAAAGTGTTTACTATCGATTATTACTGCCAAGTTTCGTCGAAATCGGTCTGGCGGTTCATGATAATATTGTTTTTAAAAATTTGACCTACTATTCTACAGCTGACATCTTGGATTATGTGAAGACCTCCATTTTAACAAACATCAAGTCTTCACCAACGGACCATAACTGTGAAGGTTGACCAATATCGGCGAAGCCGTTCACGAGAAGAAGACGTTTGGAATCTCTAACAAGGGTGCCGTAAGTCACAAAATACGCCCGTCGAACATGGGCCAGACAGAGAAGATGCAAATAGCATTATTTCTTCATCTTGTTGTGATAAAACAGGTATGCTAATTTAGGTAGAGATGTATAAAGTAGAAAGTATATAGTATTGCTTACACAAATGGAGAAAAAAATGGATAAGTTAAAAAGGCGATATTTTTGTTAAAAACTATTTTTTGGCATAAAAAACACCAAGATGTGTGTAATGTTTCAGATCGATTGACTGAAAGGTTTCAGAGGAGCAATGTTCACAAACTCTGCCCTATATAGAATTGCATACAAAAATGTAGAAAAATGGCTACGTTAAAAAGGTGATATTTTTGTTAAAAAAATAAAATTCGGCATAAAAACACCAAGGTGCCCATCTTCAATATGTGTAGAAGACGTGTGTATATTTTCAGATCGATTGGCGGATAGGTTTTAGAGATGTACTGTACACAAACTCTGTACCCTATATAGAATTACAATCAAAAATGGCCGCCAAGGGGAGAAAAGTCATCGGAAATATTTTAAAATCAATAGACTTATTCATCTTGCCGTGATAAACATGTATACCGAATTTGGTTATGATTGGTTAAGTAGAACATGAGTTGCAAGTTTCGTGGACAAGGATACAGAGTGCAAAACAATAAAAAAAATGGCTGCCAAGGGAAAACAAGAGTGCCGAAGGTCACAATATACGCCCGTCGAGGCAAGGCCAGTCAACAAGGGGAGCTAACTCACTGAAAACCAATAGGTTTCTTCATCCTGACGTGATACAGATGGCGTATAATAAAAGGATGACCTTATGACCTTTCGTTGGCCATCTTGGATTTTTGTGTTCATACCTTCGATTTGATATACGACATGACCATATTCGGTCAAGTGTAAAATTTGACCCCTACTTTACCCCTCCAGCCCAGCCCATTGTTGATCCTGGAGCCACCATTTTAACAAATCTGAAACAGTGTTGACTATCGATCATTCTTGCTAAGTTTTATTGAGCCTTTGGCTCAGGTGAGCTAATCATAATACATTTTGTATTTGTTTTTGAGAACAGAATACATACATCGATATGAAGTATTCCAAGTTTCCACTTGACACCATAGACTGTTTTCAATTTATATTGAGTTGCATTTTCGAATGTATTGAGTGTACATCAAGCACTATCAAATACCGTTATGAAAGTACTTTGTACATTTCTTTCGCCAACAAATTTATTTGATCATGTCATGGTCAATAAGTAAACATAGGTCTGCTATAAAATGTATTATCTGAATGTTCGAACACTTACACACATGAATGGATTAAAACACAAAAACAATAGCTATGTTTAGTGTTCTGTTTATTACTAGCACTACATGTATAGTATTTGTGATCCAAAATCATCAACAAGTTAAAATTGCTGATTGAAGTACTAGTATTAACCCTTACAATGTTGAATTAAATTTTGTCGTCTGCTGTTTATCTTATATTTTCCATTTTTCTCATCAAAAATATGTGTTGATAGCACTTTAGAATCATTTTCAATGGAAATGATTATAAAGTGCTGTCAATCCATGTTTTCATTGAGAAAGAAGACACAATATAAAACATTAGCAGACGGCTATTTTTGTTTCCCGCATTCTAAGGGTTAAGACATGTAGCTTGTGTGGGCAGTTTGTTTGTTTGTTGGGGTTTAACAGCCTAAGCTAAGGCCGGTCAATGGGTTTAGTACTAAATCCCATATATTACCTGTACAAGTACATGTACATGGTCAAGTACATTGTGGGCAGAAGTTAATGTATACCAAAATGCTAAGGTGGGAAATGAATATTGTGGTCCACTGTTTTCCCCCATACTTGTCATAGTTAACAAAAACATCTTTTGGCAGCATATTAGAACTAGAGCAAGTGCTCACGGATACCCCCGGCTGCCACACTGTTCAACCAGTATATATAACTAACTTATTTGACCTTGACCTTGGGCATGTTTGTTTGTTTGTTTATTGGTGTTTAACGGCCTATCAACAGCTAAGGTCATGTAAGCATATGCGTCGCCAGGGGGGGGGGGGGGGGGGGGGGGGTGGGGGGGGGGGGAGGGGGGGGGGGGGGGGGGGGGGGGGGGGGTTGGGGGGGGGTGGGGGGGGGGGGGGGCGGGGGGTGCAAACGAACCCCTTTTCAGTTTTAAACTTTTGGATGCAAATATGACTATTGGTAAGGAAAGTACATAATACGTCTCTGCTATTGGATATAAACTGTTTCTATTTCAGAAATACATGTTGAATATGTATGATCGCGATGTCAACTAGTCTAGAATGGGCTTCGCCCTCCAATTTAACTCCAGTCTCTGTGGCTGTTGAGAGATTGTGGCGAAAAATAAGCGCCTGAATTATAGACATACAACAACAGCAACAACAACAACAATAATTTGTCTGCATCATGAAAAACTCTAAAGATAAAAGCCAACGGAAGTTGGACTCCTACTTTGTACCCGGGTAAATGATATTTTCATATGTGTACATATTCATCCCCCACCCAAAAAAAACACATCTACAGCCCCCCACCCCGCTCCCTGGCCAGATTAAATGCATGTCGTGTTTGGACCCCACCATCTAGACACGACACGCGGCAATTCCACTACGATTTAACAACCAAAATAAATGAAAATGACCGATGTGAAAAGTAAAAGTTGAAAAATGATTTAGGGACCTGGCTTGCAAGAGTTGTCTGAGACGCAAGTTCGGGTCGATTTCCTTGGAGGAGTGTTGAAAGTCATTTTCTACGATTTATCTAAGATTTACAGATATTTTTCTTACGGAAATTCGGTGGTGCGATTGTGGAAATTATAGCTCTAAAATGCATTAGAATGTCAGGAATTTTCCAGCAGGGTTCGTCTACCAATAGTAGACGCCGACAGGCGAAAGCTGGAGACGGGGTAGTGCACGAGGGGTGTCACCTCTCGTTAGACGTGGGGGGGGGGGGGGGTACATGGGTCCTCCCCTTGATTTTTTTTGATTTCTATGTGCAATTTCCGACGTTCTAAGGCATTTTAGAGCTATAATTTCCAATAGCAGAGACGTATTATGTACTTTCCTTACCAATAGTCATATTTGCATACGAAAATTAAAACTGAAAAGGGGGTTCGTTCGCACCCCCCCCCCCCTGGCCACGCCTATGGATGTTATGATTGTACAATGCACATACATGTACAGTAGAGCACCAGTATCTCGAATATCAGTATCTCGATTGTATCCCCTATCGAGATATTGGTTCTATACTGTACATGTAATTATCATGTTGTTTGTTGGATTATTACATTATAAACCAGATGGCCAGCCTGCATGTCGAGCCCGCCGAGGCATTTGACCTTGACCTTGGGCACAGGGGCCGCATGAGTGGGACACAGCATGCATATATGGATGATGACTAATAAGGATATGAAGTTTTAAGTCAATGTGACTTAGTACTGCAGAGATATAAGGTATTTAAAAACTTTAAGGCAGATTTCGGACGGACGCACGGACGGACGCACGTTCCTACAAATGGATACTTATGTGGCTAACCCTAACCTTTTCCTTTGTTCATCCCGATTGTTCTGTAGCCACATAAACCCATTTTTAGCCACATACAATCACGGAACAATAGAATATTACATAACCTATTGTTCTCCTAGCCACATATGTATCCATTTATAAGCTCGGACGGACGGACGGACACACGGACACACGGACGTCATTGTGATCACTAGGTCTCGCTTGCTTTCCGCAAGCCGGCTAGACAAAAAACAAAGTCGTTGTAAACATGGTTCCCCATGACATTAACCATTAGACCACTATTGACAACAATTGTTGTCTGCTGTTGCTTTTATATCTTGCCTTATTTCTCAATAAAAACATGATTTGACAGCACTTCAGATGATTCTGAAGTGCTGTCAAAGCATGTTTTTTATGATAAAAATGGAAAATAGAAAATAAACAGCAGACGACAAAAAAAATAAGATAGCGGTCTAAGGGTTAATGTTCCACATCCTTCAAATAATAATCATTTAATACTATCATTATTACATGATTATTATTTGAAGCCAGAGGAAAATCAATTACTAGTAATCCGAATCTTGTGAGCTGTGTCATCATGGTCCATTCCAGTCTAGTGAAGAAATTTACAAGTAAATAAATGACCTTGACCTTCAGACTTTGGATGTGGGTGTGTGCGTAATGAAGCATCATCCCTAGACAAACATTGATGTGAAATATTATCAATGTCTGGCAAGGGGTTAAAGAGATATTGTGAAAAAACAATAACTTTAACGCATTTCTGTTACAAAACCGGTGAACATTACAAGGAAATAAATGACCTTGACCTTCAAAATTTGGATATGGGGGTGTGCGTAATGAAGCATCATCCCTAGACAAACATTGATGTGAAATATTATCAATGTCTGGCAAGGGGTTAAAGAGATATTGTGAAAAAACAATAACTTTGACGCATTTGCCTTACAAAAAAAACGGACGACGCGGACGACGATGACGCGGACGACGACGACGGAAAAAGCGCCGACTATAGTCGCACCTCTGCTAAAGCAGGCGTGACAAAAACAGATGAAATAGTAAAAGGTAATCTGTATAGCTGAGATTATCTAAGTTAGAAATACAATGACGGGGGGGGGGGGGGGGGGAATGGGGGTTATGACATTTTTCAGCCAGTCTACATCATGGTGCACTAGCGCACTCATGTCACATGATAATGATGGAGCATGATGGACGGTTCACTGACTAAATGACGATTAAACTGAACGTTGGCACAGGCTGATATGGGGCTACATTCGTCTCCAGTGCCAAAGGCCCATTTCCCCCGTCACAGCCACATACAGAGCATACGAAATATAGATGCACCTGAATAATATAAGCAGTATAAAAATATGAATGTGTCCTACAATTTATTGAGCTGGGCCCTAAAACATATTAAATCATACTTTGCATAACCCAATATCGATCAATCCCTGTCTGATATGTTTTGCCCTGACCATCCCTCAAATATCACCATCATATAGGACAAAACTGTTACGGTTGAGTCTCCATATATCACATGCACTCACACTCAGCCCTTTTTCAGGGTCAGACATACCGGTGTCACATGACATTGTTGTTGTTGCTGTGTTGCTTCTATCTTATGGTTTGTGAGAGTCATATGACCTTTATATATGGTGGTGACAAAATTGAAAGAGTTGCAGTGGGGGGGGGGGGGGGGGGGGGTGGGGGTGAAAATCTCATGGCCATGATATTTTCACCCGCGGGTGAAGATATCATGGCCATGAGATTTTCACACCCCCCCTAATTGTCTTAAACAACATATCCATTGACATAGCATAACTTTCAATTGACTGAGTGTGCAGTAGTGGGGAATTGTACTCATTATATAAAGAATTAATAGTTGCACCTACCATTCCCCACTAATGCACACTCAGTCAATTGAAAGTTGTGCTATGTCAATGGATATGTTGTTTAAGAGAGTTGGGGGGGTTGGGGGGGGGGGTGAAAATATCATGGCCATGAGATATTCACCCCCCCCCCCCCCCCCCTAATTGTCTTAAACAACATATCCATTGACATAGCACAACTTTCAAATTTTTCAAAATTTGCCACCATCATATTTGAAATAGTCATATTTCTCAAGCAATACAGCAGCAACATTAGTCATATTCCATGATATACAAGGACATGTACATGTATACACTCAGTCAATTGAAAGTTGTGCTATGTCAATAGATATGTTGTTTAAGACAATAAGGGGGGGGGTGGGGGTGAAAATCTCATGGCCATGATATCTTCACCCGCGGGTGAAAATATCATGGCCATGAGATTTTCACCCCCCCCCCCTCCCCCTGCAACTCTTTCAATTTTGTCACCACCATATATAAAATAGTCATATGACTCTCACATACCATAAGATAGAAGCAACACAGCAACAACAACATTTGACAAAAATATTGGGGGGCGGGTGAAAATCTCATAGGGGGGGTGAGAATCTCATGGCATTTTTTTCACCCGCGGGTGAAAATATCATATGACACCGGCATCGTGCGACAGGAGAATTAACTAGCTAGGTTAAATTGAATGCATGTATGAAATATCAATGCGCTCCCTGAAAACAGAAGTTATACAAAATTTAACCCAACGTTAAGTTTATGAACGCACTAAGTTGGTGATTTTCTACAGCATGATAGCTATTCACATGAGGAATGCATGTATGAATGTGCTAAGTTTGTGACCTTGACCTTGGGGAAAGGGTGGGGGGGGGTCATGGATTTGCTGTAACACAATAGAGGATCATCAGATGAATGCATGTATGAAATATCAAGGTGTTCCCTGTAAAGAAACAGAAGTTATAAAAAGACATTTACTCCAACGTTAAGTTTATGATGTTGATCTTGGGGAAAGGGGTGGGGGATGGGACCTGGATTTGCGGTAGCACAATAGAGGATCAACAGATGAATGCATGTATGAAATATCAAAGCGTTCCCTGTAAAGAAACAGAAGTTACACAACATTTACCCCAACGTTAAGTTTATGAACATGCTAAATTTGTGACCTTGACCTTGGGGTAAGGGTTGTTGGTGGGTCGTGGATCTGCTACAACATGATACAGTATCATCAGATGAATGCATGTATGAAATATCAAGGCGTTCCATGAAAGGAAACAGATGTTATAAGACATTTACACCAACGTTAAGTTTATGAATGTGCTAAGTTTGTGACCTTGACCTTGGGGTAAGGGTTGGGTGATGGGTCGTGGATTTGCTACAGCATGATAGAGGGTCATCTAAGGAATGCATGTATGAAATATCAAGGTGTTCCATTAAATGAAACAGATGTTAGAAGACATTTACCCCAACATTAAGTTTATGAATGTGCTAAGTTTGTGACCTTGACCTTGGGGTAAGGGGTGGGCGGTATATGAATGTCTCAATGGGAACATGACTGTAGTAGACTAAATTTTACATAAGTATAAGCACAGAAGAGGCATTTCTGGCTGTTAGTCAACCAGGTAAGATGATTGTCGTGTACTGTCTGTTTCACGAAACCTGCCCAAATTTTACGGCTACATAAATAAAGCAAAAACAATATGTTATTTGATAATATTAAATTATGGCAAAATTTAAGAATGAGCCTACTTTTTATTTCGTGAAATTTGATACAATATTGATTTTATTGCGAAAAAACAATTTCCACATGTTAAATCCCAATAGACATCTTCACTCACTCTGTCTATGGGGATTTAACATGGGGAAATTGTTCTAATTTCAGAAATAGTGGACAGATTTTAAAAATGTAACTTTTGTTTTCTTAGTTAGATCATTTTCAAGCTATCTAGCTAGATTTCAGAATCAATTTCCAAATATTTTCGTTTTTCGACTCCTCTTCCAGGTTCCCCCTTTCTTTTTTCCCCATGTTAAATTCCCATAGAGAACTAATTTTTCGTAATAAAATCAATATTTGACCAAATTTCACGAAATAAAAAGAAGGCTCATTCTTAAATTTTGATAAAATTTAATATTATCGAATCGCATTGCTAATACGGCCGTAAAAAGTGGGCAGGTTTCGAGAAACAGACAGTAATTGTTTGTTTAGCGGTAGGACCTAATCACGATAATTATTTCAAGATAATCAGCTCACATTTCACACAAAGCGAACTAGAAATGGACGCTTGTCGACAAGCGCATGTCTATCCCCCTCCCCAGATACACAAGTAGTTTGAAAAAAGGGTGTTCGAGTTATGCTCCGGAGACAAAATCAGTGACGGAAAAAAAAAAAGGAGGTAACTAAAAAAATTAGTGATGCAAGAGTTGTCATTCTTGCGTGACACACCTTTAGGGTTGTGGTCTATGCACATGTGAAGTTTCATGAAAATATTCCAAAGGGTGTTCGAGTTATGCTCCGGACACAAAATCAGTGCACGAAACAACAAAGGGAGATAACTAAGAAATTAACGACGCAAGAGTTGTCATTCTTACGTGCGACACACCTTTGGGTCGTCTTCTATGCATGTGTGAAGTTTAATAAACTAGGAAATGTGTTCATAGAACACGGATGTCCCACATATCGCTTTGATAATAAATGAGGCCAAATTCCAAGTCAAAATTTTCTTTTACCTGAGCGTTAAAGTTTTTGAAGCACCAAGTATGTGACCTTGACCCTGGGCTTGGCGGGGGCAGGAAGAACGTGGATTTGGCACAGGGCGGTAGAGGACCATTAGAGCAATGCATATATGAAATATGAAGCTGATCCGTGAAAGAAAACAGAAATTATAAGATATTTACCTGAGCGTTAAGTTTTTGAAGCACTAAGTATGTGATGTTAACCCTGGGCTTGGCGGGGGCGGGACAAACGTGGATTTGGCACAGGGCGGTAGAGGACCATTAGAGCAACGCGTATATGAAATATGAAGTTGATCCGTGAATGGAAAGAAAAATTATAAGATATTTACCTGAGCGTTAAAGTTTTTGAAGCATCAAGTATGTGACCTTCACCCTGGGATTGGCGGGGCAGGACGAACGTGGATTTGGCACAGGGCGGTAGAGGACCATTAGAGCAATGCGTATATGAAATATGAAGATGATCCATGAAAGAAAACAGAAATTATAAGATATTTATCCGAGCGTTAAAGTTTTTGAAGCACTAAGTATGTGACCTTGACCCTGGGCTTGTCGGGGGCAGGACGAACGTGGATTTGGCACAGGGCGGTAGAGGACCATTAGAGCAACGCGTATATGAAATATGAAGTTGATCTGTGAATGGAAAGAAAAATTATAAGATGTTTACCGGAGCGTTAAAGTTTTTGAAGCACCAAGTATGTGACCTTGACCCTGGGATTGGCGGGGCAGGACGAACGTGGATTTGGCACAGGGCGGTAGAGGACCATTAGAGCAATGCGTATATGAAATATGAAGATGATCCATGAAAGAAAATAGAAAGTATAAGATATTTACCCGAGCGTTCAAGTTTTTGAAGCACTAAGTATGTGACCTTGACCCTGGGCTTGGCGGGGGCAGGACGAACGTGGATTTGGCACAGGGCGGTAGAGGACCATTAGAGCAATGTGTATATGAAATATGAAGCTGATCCGTGAAAGAAAACAGAAATTATAAGATATTTACCCGAGCGTTAAAGTTTTTGAAGCACCAAGTATGTAACCTTGACCCTGGGCTTGGCGGGGGGCAGGACGAACGTGGATTTGGCACAGGGCGGTAGAGGACCATTAGAGCAATGTGTATATGAAATATGAAGCTGATCCGTGAAAGAAAACAGAAATTATAAGATTATTAACCCGAGCGTTAAAGTTTTTTTTGTGAAGCACCAAGTATGTGACCTTGACCCTGGGCTTGGCGGGGGCAGGACGAAAGTTGGATTTTGCACAGGGGCGGTAGTGAACCATCAGAGCAATGTGTATATGAAATATGAAGCAGATCGGTCGAAGGATGAAGAAATCATGAGACATTTACCCGAGTGTTAAAGTTTTGTGACGGACAGACGGACGGACGGGAGGACGGGACGCACGTTCCTACGAATGAATACTTGTTGGGTTTTTACTGTATAAAAATACCCAACAAGAGTACCCAACACTATCCTAACCCTACCCAATAAGATCCCTGTACGCTTACAAGTACCCATTCGTGTGTGCGGACGGACGGACGGACGGACAAGGGTAACACTAAATGCCCCCTCCACTATCGTGGTGGGGCATAAAAATATTCCAAAGGGTGTTCGAGTTATGCTCTGGATACGAAATCAGAGCATGAACCAACAAAGGGAGATAAGTAAACAAGAATTCTGCGGAATCAAATGCCTCGCCTTGTCCCGCCATGACCTCGAGCCTGGGCCCGAAAGTAATTTTCACTGGCCCGAACATATTATACAATTATTGACTAGTGAGCCATGGAATATCAGATTATATTCTATGGCTCACTAGTCAATAATTGTTTTATTATATGATAATAGTCTGTATATAGCACTTACGACCTTATGCTACTAGACAAAAATTTGAAAAAAAAAATGAAAAAAAAAAATGGAAAAAAAAGTTTAAAAATTAAAAATAATAAAGCTTGCTACTGGAGCCCAGAATTTTTTTTTAATAGTCCTATATTTATCTACATATATCTGCACAGGTCCACATAATGCCACAATATTTTCAACACAGTTTACGGAAATGTAATATCCAATGTAGTAATTTACCTGTATAAATTACCTGTGGTCAGACTGGTCAAGACTGGACATTTGCACATGCTAGCACATGCACAGGTGAATGGTTCTCCCAGTCTCTATTGTTCTCTCTACAGGTAAGGTGTACTGAGCACACGAGAAAAGGTGTACAGAGCAGACGAGAAAACGGGTCTTCATGCATTATTGTCCAGTTTGTAGAGTGCGCAAAACAAAAAAGGGAGATAACTAAAAAATTAGCTACGCAAGAGTTGTCATTCTTGTGCGCGACACACCTCCGGGTCGTGGTCTATGCATGTGTGAAGTTTCATGAAAATAAAAATATTCCAAAGGGTGGTCGAGTTATGCTCCGGACAGGAAATCAGTGCGCGAAAACAAAAAAAGGGAGATAACTAAAAAAATTAGCTATGCAAGAGTTGTCATTCTTGTGCACGACACACCTTCGGTTCGTGGTCTAATTGAATGTGTGAAGTTTCATAACAATATTCTAAAGGGTGGTCGAGTTATGGTCAATCAGTGAGCGAAACAAAAAAGGGAGATAACTAAAAAATTAGCTATGCAAGAATTGTCATTCTTGTGCGCGACACACCTTCGGGTCGTGGTCTATGCATGTGTGAAGTTTCATGAAAATATTCCAAAGGGTGGTGGAGTTATGCTCCGGACACGAAATCAGTGCGAGAAACAAAAAACGGAGATAACTAAAAAATTAGCTATGCAAGAGTTGTCATTCTTGTGCGCGACACACCTTCGGGTCGTGGTCTATGCATGTGTGAAGTTTCATGAAAATATTCCAAAGGGTGTTCGAGTTATGCTCCGGACAAGAAGTGTCTGCGGCGGACGCGGACCGCTGTCAAATCCATAGTATCCCCCGACGGAGTCCGGGGGATACAATAAAGCATACAAAATGGCAAAATTTTGTGCGAATTAATATCCGGAGTGAACGTGACTGTCTCGCGATTCGGAGAGTCTGAGAAAAGAATTTGATGCAGTTTTATTTCCATTCAACAATGTTATATGGCTTTGACTGGAGAAATGGTGCATATGGGATTTGCGACCAGTGTAGTTCCTGATCAAAGAGAACACTCATGTAGCTTGATAACGATATATATTGCTTGTTTGAAGTATGACGGGTGTTTCAATGACAGAACATCAAACAGTGCAGGTCCTAATCAGACTGTGCGGATGCACAGGCTGATCTGGATCTACACTGGTAGCAAAACCCATAAGCCCCATTTTGCCGGTCACAGTCACATATACATATAGCAATGCACCTGTATGGGGGTGAATTGCAACTTCAGCAAAGAAATTATCACATCCATTTAGAACGGAAATCACAATAGGTCGATGTTCACTTGGTCCCAGGTGTGAGCGACAGGAATGGATTCACTGTAAAGGTGTGAATCTCAGTAGGGATGGATTCAGCATGCATGGACATGAGCACACCCTCCCTACTCCAATCACACATAAAGTCACAAGTGAAAAACTCTCCCTTGTGCCATAAAGAAATGGCCATTGAAAAAAAAATCCTTTACCCCACCCATATATTGTATTGTATCCTACGTAACATATAGAAACGTAATGTACAGTATGAGAATAAGTGGGTGGGATAACAGGATTTGTTTTCTATATAGAAGCGTTGCATACAGTATGAGAATAGGTGGGTGGGGTAAAAAAATAATATTTTCAATCAGCATTTCCGACTTTCACCTGTGTTTAAATTAAGGCGGTTTGTTATCTATGTGTATCACATCCAGCTTTCACAACAATCATACATATTAACACTTAAACTGCGGGATCCGAATAGTATCCTCTGCTTAATTTTCATGTTTTCCTTGTTTCTTAATAAAAACATGTTTGGGAGCACATTAGAATCATCTCCAATGGGGATGATTCATATGAATTGAACAAATAAAACATGTTTTTGGCAAGAAAAACAGAAAATAGCAACAGCAAGCGACACTATTTAATTCAGCATTGTAAGGGTTAACAGTATTGACATATGTGGCTGCGACTAGAAAAATGGGGCTTCATGGGATGTTAGACCAGTGTAGCTCCTAATCAATTAGCATAACCCATAAGCCCCATTTCTCCAGTCACAGCCACAATTATACATTGTATAATACATGCATGGGATCAAGTTTATTTGTACAGACTTGGCCCCGACACAAGAATATGATTACACAGTGTGACATTACATGCCAACCAAACGTTATTACACCGACATCATTCGGTAACGTCACGTGACGTCATCCGACCAATGGAACATCAGTTTTCACTTCGTTGTAACCTGGATGTTTGTATCAGGGCAATGCCTGATACAATAATACGTTATCAGTCAGTACGTATTCCGTCAATACAGAGCAGGTTACCTGATAACCGTATGTACTCGCCGATCACTCTTGTATACGTGGCTGTGACTGACAGAAATGGGGTTTATGGTCAGGGCTGTACAAATTGATTTTTTATAGCCACTTGTCCTGGACAAGTGACTTGACAAAAGTGACTTGCCCGGACTTGTCCCGGAAAATATAATTTTCAGGGCAAGTAATTTTGAAAAAGTGACTTGTCCTCGTAAGATTTCTATACGAAACTGTCCCAAAACAAAAACTATTATCATAGTTGTTAAATATAATACAATTGAGCACTTTGCACATATACATATTATATTAAATATCTATAATAATACACATTGTATAGTACATATGGGCCGCGCCATACGAAAACCGGGCCTAATGACCACGTCATGAAAAGCGGTGGTAAAACGACGTCGGAAAAACGACGTTTGCAGCGTCGCTGTAAAATTTCACATGTTGCCCTCCCATTTACGTTTACTGGTGTCAGTTAACATTACGTGTGAACAGAAAACGAAAAATTATAACTTACTGAAACTTTCATTAATATGAGACGCGATGCCTTGCACCTTAGTACACATATTATGACGTCATGACTTGACGTCACGTACTTGTGACGTCATTGAACGTGAATACATGTTTGATGTTATGGCCATGGTGTCGTGACAAAATATTATAGCAAGGATACTTGTACGAGTTCCTCGCAGCATCAATGACTTAGAAATTCTTCAGGCGCTGTGCATTGTCGCCTAACTGTCGTTCTTTGACATTGTCACTCTTTTTCGTCGGTTATCCTTATGAATTTAAAATGGTGAACGCATAATTTAACTGGCTACATATCAGCGAAGTATTCGCTTACAATGCACCTTGAATCCTAAATAATCTTAAATATGAACAACCTATTGTATGCCAACGATATTACTATCTATTATCTTGGTAAATTGAGACACTTTTGAACAATTCTATCCAGTACTTAGCGAATGATATGCCATTTAATGCCTCTCATTTTATCATAAACGGAGGTTGACACGCATCTATATAATGACATATATAGCCAGGGTTTGTATTGAATTTGGCAAAACAAATGCATCAAAATCTCTCTAATAGATTCAGAATCAGTTATTTCAATGCAGCTCCTTCATTGTGTGTATACGTAATACATAATGCACAAAACACACAGTGAGGTCGGTGGAGTTTTCGAAGAAAAGTCTTGAAATTAGTTTGAAATTTGATGGTCATAAACTTGCTTTTCGCACGATTTGTAGTATCAAATCATCAGCTTATCACCTTACTTCTTAATAATGTATGTCTGAATCAGGCGATGGTAATGCGATCCTCAAGAAAGACACACGGCAACAATTATAAGGTATCACGCTACCAAATCTGCCCGACGTCGTGTTTTGTTACAAAGTTAATGTTATAAGCGGCCTACTTCCTACTTTAAAATATGTCGTCGCATACGAAATGTTAAATAATGTCGCTATTATTCCCCAAAATTATTTCAGACAGCAGCAAACAACAGGGAAACGCCAACACACTGCCTTATTTGAAAATTATTCATACGGAATTACGTTACTTGGGCCGCAATCCAAAACATGACGTAACATTAATAGCAACTGCAATACACATTATTTTTATGCTTTGTCTTGGCCTAATGGGAAACACTAGGAAAGGCTACGAGATATCAAAATTTGGTTGACATGCGATAAAAGATGACAAATATATGGACATGTCGGGTATTTTATCAACACCCCTTGTATACGCCGTTGATAAAAACGTCGTAATTTCAACGTCATTGATCTAAAACGTCGTATAAATTTTTACCACGCGTCATAAAAATACTTCTAAAATGAAAAATAGTTGATACATTGATAATTTTTGCGGCATATGGCTTTTAAAAGATGTACAATTCAGAATACGCTAAAAAGTAAAAACTGAAAATGTTGTCATTAAGCCCGGTTTTCGCATGGCGCGGCTCATATTTATTCTTGTGGTCTTTTGTCACTGTGCCACCGCGGACATAACGTTGCGACAAGTGCATACTCAAAACACATTTATCGACAATAATAAAACAAAAATTGTTTCCTAAAATAGTGAGAATCGTCTCGCGTTTTCGCGATCTCGCAACACATGAGAATTGTCTCCTTAGACGATTCTAATATTTTGTAAAAAGAATTGTCACATTTGTTTGATTTCTTAGACCGTACAAACAATTGACAAATTCAGAAATCCACAACTTAATTTGTGTTTCTCGGGTCGGGTTTCATATGATGGCGAGGAAATACGATCGATTACACACCGTGAAAATCTTGTTGGAACGTAAATGTCAATTGTCACGTAGGCCATTTCAGTTTACTGCGCGTTACGTCAGCTGTTATTCTAAGTACGTATGGTCGCTCGTTAGGAGCATTTCTTTCCTTCGTTTATAAGGTATGGGTTGTGACCTAGGGCTTAGAACACCGACTTCCAATCTGGAGGTTGTGGGTTCAAAACATCGCATTGGGAATCAAACATACCTTCATAGTATGTCCATCCCATTCAATTTCACTTTTTTTCGTTTATATGCCGCGTAGAAACGATAATTTAAATTAAGAACCTTAAATTCCATTTCCACCCCGTGAAGGAACATACATTTATTTCTCTAAAGTTAGGTCTCTTGGCCTGTCGACGCAGTGAGACGAAAACGTTAACATACATAAAATAAATCAATAACCATCGATCGCCGCAGAATATTTTCGCTAATTCGCTATTTACTTTCAAATTCGATTAAATTAATATAATCAGGGTCGCTGTAGATTGCTATATCACTTTATTGCGATACACAGGTACTGTGTAACACAGTAGCTGCGAATCGCCAGGACACCCGCAGCGTTATCGATCGATAAAGTGGTCAGTTTTGGGATTCAGTTTATGACAGTCCGGTTCCAAGAAACGGGCTTGTGGCGGGACGTTCTAACAGAAAATAGTGACTTGCCCTGGACTAAATTCCAGCATAGAGGCACTTGCCCGAGATTAAAACCGACTTGTCCCGGGCGTCGGGCGTGCCAATTTGTACAGCCCTGATGGTATTTGGGAATCTAGTGTAATGAAGGGTACTAATATTTGACACCCTGCGAGACTTTGTTCTCTCACTTAATGTGAAAGTGCACATAGTGTAATTCCAGACGAGTCAGCACATCCCGGCAGTCTGATCAGGGTCTGCACTGTCCACGATTCTGTTAGAGAAACACCCGTCATGGTCATAATATCAGCCTGCAGGAGTGATATGGCAAAACAAATGATATTTTTTATAGTTTATACACTATATTGGAGACTGTCATGCAGTTCTCCCAGTTTTGACAGATGTGGTTTTGTGGTGGCAGGCCTGATCTACATGTAGGTCAGTGTCCCAGCTAGCGAGAGTGTATGATCATTTTAGATATGCTAATTTTGACAATGGAATTATTGGTTAAATTATATAGTTCAAAGGTCGCGGGAGCAGGGAGTGACATCCGCTGTCCCGGGAATTCAGTTTTGCACAATGCGTAGTCGGCGTGGATGTTTCTGAGGATTCTTGACATACCCACCGCCGCCCCATCTCCTCCTTTGATTTTAAACATGCGCAGTTTGTTTACATTTGAAGACCAGTGTTTGAAATAGTTTAAATTACAGCATTGAAACCTTGAGCTGTGCATGCCTATGTTGGGTTGGGGCTACTGCAACATAGGTTATGTCCGAGACTATTTGCCCCCTTTTCGATAAATTAATTCATATGTACATTTATGTGCGGCATCAGTTGAAACATTTGCCAGACTTGTTGATACATCATTCACTCGCCTGAAGCGACTCGTCCCAGTACGTACGCTTGACACGACATTCTGTACGCTCGTCTCACCTCATTATCGGCTCGCCAGTCGGTACACTCGACTGCCCTGGACGACCCACCTCTCTATAGTCCGAGTACGCTCGACTCGCCAGTCGGTTACGCTCGACTACCCTGCACCACTTTCCTCATTATAGTCGGTACACTAGACTCGCCAGTCGGTACGCTCGACTAATTTCGACGACTCACCTCTTTATAGTAAGTACGCTCGAATCAAATCAGATCTTTCTAGTCGTCCACTTGATGCACATCCTAGTTGTTAACTCAACTCCGCTCTTTCTAGTCGTATGCTCGACTCACCTCTTTCTAGTCTCTAGATTGGTCATACAATGAGCCCCATTCCTCCAATCACAGCCACAAATCAAGTACAGTCGAGCACCAGTATCTCGAAGTCGAAGGGAGATCGTCCATATAGTCGAAATAGGACTAAGTTCGAGATGATGAAGAGATATGGTCGAATATTTTCGCGAAAAATATGAAATCATGTGTTACCCATTACACCACGAGTAAACAATCACCAATTAACTAATGACCAACGGTATTAAGCTAATCAACATCACAAGGTGGCGTAACGACTCCCAGTGACTTGCGTAAATGCCCAGCGTGATATGCTCAATGAATCGTGACACACACATACATACAGTGAAATCGCGATAGCTCGAAATGCCATGGGACCGCACATTTTGTTCGAGTGATCGCATCTTTCGAGCCATCGCATCTTTCGATTTTGTTATATTTGCCGACTACGGTACCCGTCGGATTTAGGAAATAAACAAAGCACAATAGAATGTATCCATGTTTTAGATGATTATAATATTTATTCGCAGATTAGTTATCATGCGAAATTAAATAAACTGCATGTATTTACAAAACTGTCTGTATTTCAATTATTATCGAAGTCGAAAAGGAGAAAAGGTCCAGTATTCACTATAAATAGCGGCGCACATAATTAATGCAGCAGGTGGTTGTGACGTCTCTCGAAACAGTGGTCTTTTCAATGGGCATTTTTAGTTGTAACTCCCGGGTAGCCTCTCGAATAACACGAAGTTAAAACGAAAAACGACCAATGACTTACGACAGACTCTATTAAATACTCCGAGTGGACGAAACCCAGAATATTTAATAAATCGCCATATGCCGTTGAGCTGTTATGGGACACAAAATAACAACAACACATTAAGAATACAATAATTTTTATTTCAAAAATAATGTACAAGCATAACAATAAATAGATTTTCCACAAATTGTGTTGAAAGTTTCCGAATAATTTAATATAGAATTCACAAAATGATCGCCATCAACAACGTTAACGATCAAATTGCACCACTTTAGGCAATTAACTGCACTTGAAAAGAAATCACATTTCACAACAAGTAGAGCGCGGCTCGGCCTTTGATTGTAATAAGTCGGACGCGGAGGTGTGAAAATTAGCCAAACACAAACTTCGACATCAATTTCGAGTAATCGTATAGCAAAATAGCGAGAAATGTGTCGTCGGGACTTGACAATTGTTTCGAGCGATCGCATTTTTTGAG
The DNA here is from genome assembly GCA_029237695.1 of Conchocele bisecta. Taxonomy (NCBI): domain Eukaryota; kingdom Metazoa; phylum Mollusca; class Bivalvia; order Lucinida; family Thyasiridae; genus Conchocele; species Conchocele bisecta. The sequence goes on along the minus strand of CM055266.1, from coordinate 144,114,142 downwards.
GAGTTGCATTTCGAGCCATCGCATGTATCATTAAACATATAGGGAACATTATCGGGACCGCGACGTAATTTCGAGCGAGCCCGACATTGCGAGCCATCGCATTTCGAGCCATCGCGATTTGACTGTATATCCAGGTGGACCAATTAACATGATTAAGCAAACAACCTGAGGTAGGTGTGAATTTATATTGTTTTATTTGATAATATGTTTGGAAAATCAGTGTCAACCAAATCGATCTTGGCAGCCAGGTACTTAGGCGATTTATCCAAGCGTTCATGTGATCGAGATAGTGAAGAGATTTTTAACATATTTTTATACGGAGGGGACAGAATGAAGTCGAGATAGAGAACATATACGAAATAGGGCATGGTCGAGATAGCCAAGGAAATTTATATTAAACAAATAAGGTTATAATTCGGGACTTTCGTGAATCATCGAGATAGGGGATATCATCGAGATACTGATGTTCGAGGTACTGGTGCTCGACTGTAGTCTGACTGGTCAGTCATGTCGTCTGTCCATGCTTAGATATGTTTATAATTACAATCAATCTATCACAGGGTTCAATGAACGATTCGTGAATTATACAAGTTCTATGCTCTGTAAAAGTTATCGGCCTCTATAGCAGCGGTTTTCTTTCTGTCTGCCTTTTTTGTTCGTGTGGTAGGAGGCCGAGTAGAGGGCCGAAGCTTCCCATGTCTTCACTCAGATGTTGCGGGCTCACCACTCCCCCGCCAATCACCGTCCCGTCACCCTGCAACATAGGCATTGCTTTGTTATTTAACCATTTCATGGTCGAAATACACAATTGTCGTGAATGAAAATTTTAAATCTCTTTTTCTGCACAGAAGTATATGTTGTGACCACTCATTTGAACCGTCTCACCGAGACGGTTCAAATGAGTGTAACAACAAATACTTTAATTGAGAAATAAAGTAAATAGAAAAAAAAACACAGGCATTGGACTGTTGTTTAACTATTTCATGCTGAAGTTAGACAAATGTCAACTTGTGATTGAATATTTTAAATATTTTTTCATCACAACTATCTGTTGTGACCACTCATTTGAACTGTCTCGTCCTTAATGTGTGTTTCCCGAGAATAAATTGTGTGCAAATATTTATTACGGTATTCAGCTAAATACAGGGTTATTTATATACACCAACATGTGTCCTATCTTGGAGTTCTGTATAACCGACAGTGAGTTTGTTGGGGTTTAACGGCCTATCAACAGCCAAAGTCATTTAAGGCCAAGCTATCGGAGGGCCAAACCAGGTCTCCGTTCAGGATACCGGTAAGGAACAATCCTAATCGTTTAATTACCCATCACATGCTCCCACCTGCCACCCTCACCGACAGTGAGATCCCCTACCCATGACATACCAGTTTGATCTCCTTCCTGACCAGCGTGAGCACCTTGGGCTCGAACTTGGCATCCGTCTCCATACAGGTAAACACAGTGCCGCTCTCCTTCAGCTGCGTACTGTGCACAGGGTAGTCAAACTTCTCCTACAACACCAGTATGTATTGTGTTGACAATACACAGGGTAGTCAAACTTCTACAAGACAGGGTATTGTATTTGTCGGGACAATTCACAAGGGTAGTACAACTTCTCCTACAACAGCAGGGTATTGTGTTGTTGACAATACACAGGGTAGTAACAACTTCTCCTTACAACACCAGTATGTGTTGTGTTGACAATACAAACAGTAGATTCAACCTCTCCTACAACACCAATGACAATTACACAGGGGTAGTTAAATTCTTTCCTACAACAGGGCAAGTAGTGTTTGTTGTTGGGACCAATACAACAGGGTTAGTTACAAACTTCCTCCTACAAACACCCGTTAAGTGTTGTGTTGGACAATACAACAGGGGTAGTAAACCCTTCTCTTACAACACCAATATTTTGTTTTGTTAGGACAATTACAACAGGGCAGGGTACAACTTCTCTACAAACCAGTATGTGTTGTTGGGTTGGAACCAATCCACAGGGGTAGTACAATTTCCTCTAAAACAACCAGGGTAGTGTTGTTGTTGACAATACACAAGGGTAGTACTACCTTCTTCCTACAACACCAGTATGTGTTGTGTTGACAATTAACAGGGTAGTCAATCTTCTCCTTCAACAACCAGGTATGTATTGTGGGTTGAAACAATACACTAGGGTTAGTAAACCTTCTCCCTACAATACCAAGGGTTTGTTTTGTTGTTGACAATATCAACAGGGTAGTACAACCTTCTTCATACAACACCAGGTATGTGTTGTGGATGTGGTTGGACAATTACAACAGGGGGTTAGTAACAACTTCTTCCATTACCAACACAGGGTATTGTGTTGAGATGCCTTATACACAAGGGTTGTTAACTTCTCCTACAACACCAGTAGGATAGTGTTGACAATACACAGGTGGTGTACACTTTCTCTACAACACCAGTAGTGTTTGTTGACAATACCACAAGTAGTACAACTCTTCCTACACAACCATATGTATTGTGTTGCATACACAGGGTATACAATTCTCCTACAAACACCAGTAGTGTTGTGTTGACAATTACACAGGGTTATCAATCTTCTCCTACAACACCAGTATTGTATTGGTGTTGACAATAACAAGGGAGGGTTAGTACAACTCTCCTACAACACCAGTATGTATTGTGATACAATACACAAGGGTAGTACAAACTTTCTCAAATACTAACACCTGATGTTTGTGTGACAATACACAGTTAGTACAACTTCTTCCTACAACACCATATGTTTGTGTTGTCAATACATAGGTAGTACAACTTCTCCTACACACCAGTAGGTATGTGTTGACAAGGGTTTTTTGTTTTTACAATTTTTTTTTTTTATTTTTTTTTATACACAGGGTAGTAATTCTTCTCTACAACACCAGTATGTGTTGTGTTTGACAATACACAGGGGTAGTACAACTTCTCCTACAACACCAGTATGTAATTGTGTTGACATACACAGGGTAGTACAACTTCTCCTACAACACCAGTAGTGTTGTGTTGACAATACACCAGGGTAGTACACTTCTCCTACAAACTTCCAGTATGTACCTTGTGTTGGACAAACACAGGGTAGTACAACTTTCCTACAACACCAGTATGTGTTTGTTGTTGACAATACACAGGGTAGTACAACTTCTCCTACAACACCAGTATGTATTGTGTTGCAACAATACATTCAGGGTAGTACAACTTCTCAAATACAACTCCATATGTATTGTGTTGACAATACACAGGGTAGTACTAAAACTTCTCCTACAACACCAGTATGGGTAGTTGTGTTGACAATACACAGGGTAGTACAAACTTCTCCTGCAACACCAGTATGTGTTGTGTTGACAATACACAAGGGTTGTACAACTTCTCCTACAACACCAGTATGTATTGTGTTGACAATACATGGGTAATCACTTCTCCTACAACACCATTGTTGTTGGGTTGACAATTACTCAGGGGGTAGTACAACTTCTCCTACAACACCAGTATGTGTTGTTGACAATACACAGGGTATACAACTTCTACAACGGGCCCTAGTAAATTGTTGTTGACAATAACAAAGGGTATACAACTTCTCCTACAAACTCCAGTATGTGGTTGTGTTGAAATACACAGGGTAGTCAACTTCTACAACAACCCAGTATGTGTTTTGTTTGACAATACACAGGGTATCAAACCTTCTCCTACAACACCAGTATGTGTTGTGTGACACAGGGTAAGTACAACTTCTCCTTTACAACACCAGTATGTATGTGTTCACAATACACAGGGTAGTACAAACTTTACCCCCCCCTACAACACCAGTATGTGTTGTGATTGGGAACAATTCACTGGGTAGTACAACTCTCCTACAACACCAGTATGTGTTGTGTTGACTATACAGGGTAGTACAACTTCTCCTACAACACAGGGTATGTAGTGTGTTGACAATACAAACAGGGTTAGTACAACTTCCTCACTAAACAACCACAGTATTGTTTGTGTTTACCAAGACACAGGGTTAGTACAACTTCTCGACAACACCATTATGTATTGGTGTTGGACAAGACACAGGGTAAGTAACAACTTCTCCCTAACAACAACCAGTATGGGTTGTTGTTTGACAATACAACAGTTAGTACAACTTCCTCCTACAACACCAGAATGTGTTTGTTGACAATACACAGGGTTAGTCAATCTTCTCCTACAACCCAGGATGTTGTTGTGTAGACAATACACAGGGTAGTTAACGAACTTCTCCTACAAACACCATATGTATTGGTGTTGACAATTACACAGGGTAGTTACAAACTTCTACCTTACAACACCAGGTATGTGTGTGTTGACCAATTTACCACAGGGGTAGTACAACTTCCTCCTACAACGACCAGTAATGTGTTGTGTTGACAATACACTGGGTAGTTACAACTTCTCCTACAACACCAGTATGTTATTGGTGTTTGACCATACTCGGGTATACAACTTCTCCGACAACACCATATGGTATTTGTTGACAATACACAGGCGTAGTAACAGCTTCTCATACAACAACAGTATGTGGTTTCTTGACAAATTAAACACACAGGGTAGGTACAACTTCTCCACAACACCAGTAGGTGTTGAGTTGACAATACACAGGGTAGTACAACTTCCCTACAACACCATATGTATTGTGTTGACAATAACACAGGGTAGTAACCTTCTCCTACAACACCAGTATGAATTGTGTGACAATACACAGGTAGAACAACTTCTCCTCAACACCATATGTATTGTGTTGATACACAGGGCCAGTAAATTTCTCTACAGTATGTTGTGTGACAATACACAGGGTAGTACAAACTTCTCAACACCGTATGTGTTGTGACAATCACAGGGTAGTCAACTTCTCCTACAACACCAGTAATGTGTTGTGTTGACAATACACAGGGTAGTACAATTCTCCTACACACCAGTATGTATTGTGTTACAATACAGGGTAGGACAGGGCATTCAACAGTAGTACAACTTCTCAATTACAACACCAGTATGTGTTGTTGACAATACACAGGGTAGTACAATTCTCCTACAGATATTGTACAATTCTTACAACACCAGTAGTGTTGATGACAATACACAGTAGTACAACTTCTCCTACCAACACCAGTATGTATTGTGTTGACAACACACGTATGATGGTGTTGACAATACACTGAGTTATACAACTTCTCCTACAACACCAGTATGTATTGTGTTGACAATACACAGGGTAGTACAACTTCTCCTACAACACCAGTATGTATTGTGTTGACAATACACAGGGTAGTACAACTTCTCCTACAACACCAGTATGTGTTGTGTTGACAATACACAGGGTAGTCAAACTTCTACAACACCAGTATGTGTTGTGTTGACAATACACAGGGTAGTCAACCTTCTCCTACAACACCAATATGTATTGTGTTGGACAACACAGGGCATACAACTTTCCTCAACACCAGTATGTGTTGTGTTGACAATACAGGGTAGTACAACTTCTCCTACAACACCAGATGTGTTGACAATCAGGGTAGTACAACTTCTCCTACAACACCAGTATGTGTTGTGTTGATACAACAGGGTAGTCAACTTCTACAACGTATGTGTTGACAACTACACAGGGTAGTCAACCTTCTCCTACACCAATATGTATTGTGTTGTACAATACACAGGGCAGTACAACTTCTCCACAACACAGTATGTGTTGTGACAATACAGGGTAGTACAACTTCTCCTACAACACCAGTATGTATTGTGTTGACAATACACAGGGTAGTACAACTTCTCCTACAACACCAGTATGTATTGTGTTGACAATACACAGGGTAGTCAAACTTCTCCTACAACACCAGTATGTGTTGTGTTGACAATACACAGGGTAGTCAACCTTCTCCTACAACACCAATATGTATTGTGTTGACAATACACAGGGTAGTCAACCTTCTCCTACAACACCAATATGTGTTGTGTTGACAATACACAGGGCAGTACAACTTCTCCTACAACACCAGTATGTGTTGTGTTGACAATACACAGGGTAGTACAACTTCTACAACACCAGTATGTGTTGTGTTGACAATACACAGGGTAGTACAACTTCTCATACAACACCAGTATGTGTTGTGTTGACAATACACAGGGTAGTACAACTTCTCCTACAACACCAGTATGTGTTGTGTTGACAATACACAGGGTAGTCAACCTTCTCCTACAACACCAATATGTATTGTATTGACAATACACAGGGCAGTACAACTTCTCCTACAACACCAGTATGTGTTGTGTTGACAATACACAGGGTAGTACAACTTCTCCTACAACACCAGTATGTATTGTGTCGACAATACACAGAACAATACAACTTCTCCTACAGCACCAGTATGTATTGTGTTGACAATACACAGGGTAGTACAACTTCTCCTACAGCACCAGTATGTATTGTGTTGACAATACACAGGGTAGTACAACTTCTCCTACAACACCAGTATGTGTTGTGTTGACAATACACAGGGTAGTACAACTTCTCCTACAACACCAGTATGTGTTGTGTTGACAATACACAGGGTAGTCAACCTTCTCCTACAACACCAATATGTATTGTATTGACAATACACAGGGCAGTACAACTTCTCCTACAACACCAGTATGTGTTGTGTTGACAATACACAGGGTAGTACAACTTCTCCTACAACACCAGTATGTATTGTGTCGACAATACACAGGGCAATACAACTTCTCCTACAGCACCAGTATGTATTGTGTTGACAATACACAGGGCAATACAACTTCTCCTACAACACCAGTATGTATTGTGTTGACAATACACAGGGTAGTCAACCTTCTCCTACAACACCAGTATGTATTGTGTTGAGTGATAGTGTAAATGATGTTCTATATTCGCAATTTGTCACATGAAAACCTTGTTATGACGTGTTGGAACTCATTTCATAAATGTGATTGGCTGGCCGCATCACCCTAATTACATATTCGTATTATGCGCTAACGATATGTCAAATGAACAAAACAAAGACGTCCCAAATGACGTCCTTAATGGCGCGACAAAGCAACAATGTTTTGGCATTGACGTCATACTATTTTAAACGTCGTTAGTGACTCAGTAAATTCACTAAAAATGTGAAAATGCGTTCCCGTTTGGTAATATGAAGTGTTTACAAAGAACGGGAACCTATACATGTACTATGGCACATTTGTAATATACTTGTTGCTAGTATTAAAACTATTTTTCTCGTTGGAGATTTTCAACTTGATGCGAAAATAGTCAATGGCGCCTTCTCACTGAAACGTACTGGATATCTCACAAGTGTTTGGGGGCGTGAAGTCATGTGATAAAAAGAATCTCAAACTGCAATTTTATGCACCTCGCCTCCATAAATTGTGCGCGACTCGTTTCATAAATCTCATATCAAATGGAAACTCATTTGAGATCCTCTGTTTCCTGATTCTGATGATTAAACTACATGTATATAACCAGACATACCAATACCCACATTGTTCTTGTGAGAGTGTGCTAGTAGATCTGTAGCCTATTTCACCAACATTGCAAAGTATACTTTTCTAGCAAAGTATACTTTGAGGGAGTAATCATTTATTTTTCATCAAATGCATTATGTCATATAGAACTAACGACTGCATATATTTGATGATTACCAGTATGCAGACTTATTATACTGAATTTATTACATTATCACAGCCAAAATGGCTGTGATAATGTAATAAATTCAGTATAATAAAAATTAATAAATTTATCCTAAAATTGAAAATGTCTCCCTCAAAGTATATTTGCAATGTTGGTGAAATCGGCTACAGGAGCTAGACTGGCCATAAATCTCATATGGCACATTTCTCCAGTCACAGCCATATAATGGGCAAACGTTGAGCTGCTCGCCCTCCACAGTACATGCACATACCCCGGCCTGTGAGAGAATGGGGACAGCCGCAGGCCCCGATCAGACTTGGGGCTACGCTGGTCGCATCCCTAATGCCTTATTTTTCCAGCCAAAGCCAACCAAACTGAGCTTGCGCTCCACAGTACAAGTACATACCCCCGCCAGTGCGAGAACCCGGGTTATAGTGGGCGTCATCTGGAGGGCAAATTTCGCCCGGGATACGGCCACATACAGCAAGTTCAACTCGTCACAATCGGTCTCCCCTGTAACACAGGTTACAGCAGCGCTCCAGATAATGGGCGTATTGGCATATTTTATACACTTATTTTAGCAGAATACGCATCGATTATCAAAAATGAGAGTACAAAATACTCACAGCAATGCGAAAATATGTATTGATTTTCAAATTGAGTACGGTAGTGAAAATACTGTACTAAAGATGAAATTTACTTAGTTGAGCTGCAAAAATCAAACAGTAAGTGAATTTTTTAATTTGTTTTAGTTTTTATCATTTGTTCCCTATTTAATAAGAAAATCGATAAGATGTAAAAGTAAAATACGCATTGAATTTGAAATATGGAGTATAATACTCTTTAGATACTCTGGTTACATTATATCATGCCTCACCAATAGGTCCTGATCAGCCACACCACTGACACAGTCACAGATTGATATTCAAATTGTTTCCTATAGGTATGGATTTTTTTTTGTTTGTTGGGTTTTAACGGCCTATCAACAGCTAAGGTCATTTAAGGCCAGGTCAATGGATATATTACCTGTACAAGTACATAGGCTACAATACCTGCATAGATTCTCCTATATTTAGCGCACAATTTTGGAGCCTAAATTTATCAAAATTCGGAAATATAAACCAGACTCACGACCATCGGTCTGCTTCTTTACTGGGCTATATATCCCGGGTATGGAAGGTGTTCGAGCCAATTCCCACCCTTAAATATAAGCCGTGAAGTCATGTGATAAACAGAATCTCAACCTCTTTTCCATTTGATAGGAGATTTATGAAACTCGTCAGCAATTTTATGCACCTCGCCTCCATAAATTGTGCGCGACTCATTTCATAAATCTCATATCAAATGGAAACTTGTTTCAGATCCTCTATTTCCTGATTCTGATCCGAATTGTAAAAAAAACAAATGGGGAAAATCCCAAAATCAGAACTAAATATTTACAATAAAAAAATAATATATTCATCCCTGAAATAAGAATAATCCTGATCAGTAGCCGATTTCATCAAAATTGCAAAGTAAACTTTTGTAGCAAAGTATACTTTGAGGGAGAAATTTAAAAATACATTTTATTAATTTTTATTATACTGAATTTGTTACATTATCACAGCCAAAATGGCTGTGATAATGTAATACATTCAGTATAATAATTCTGCATACATGTACTTTTAATCATCAAATATATGCAGTAGTTAGTTCTATATGAAATAATGGATTTCAGGAAAAATAAATGATTGCTCCCTCAAAGTATACTTTGCTAGAAAAGTATACTTTGCAATGTTGGTGAAATCCGCTATTGATGCCAGTCCTAGGTACGGAACCGATTATTGTTGACTGTATGTCAAAACAGTGTAGATCCTGATCAAACTGTGAGCATGTGCAGGTTTGTCTGAGTCTATACTGGTCCAAAAGGCAATATCTCATATTGTGGTCCATATTTTACAATAAACCACTTTCCTCATTATGTTAAGATTTGAAATCAAGAGAATAAAATGTTAAACTAACTTTGAAAGCAGGGTTAATTGAGTGCACTATTGTCACTTACGGAATGCCAGCGGTAGAGGGAATGCCAACATGGCCATATTGTCCACCATGACAGCAGCAGGATGTTGGTCCACAGAGAAATCATCTGTGACACGAACGGTGCTGAACTCCAAACCCTTCGCTTTGTGTGCTGTGCTGAATACTATGTCTACAAGGTAAACGTGACACGTGTTGATGAAGTGCTGAAATTGAGCAGGGGATATATAGAGAATAGATGGTTAGTGCCGTGAATGGGTAAAAAATAATTTTTTAGTAAAATATATTTCTACGAATGAAATGCCAGATTACATTATGCCATGAGATGTTCATGCTTAAGCAACCGCAGAAAAAAAAGAGATAACTCGTGTGCCTATTCTACTCCAAAGAGCCACCTCTCCTTGGTCCACACCAGGTGGCTCCACCGGTCATATGTCGCGCATGCGCCGATGACCGACCCGCCATATAGATCAGCTGCGCAGACAAGCCAATTCATCCATCTAGATATCGAGTCCTTAGAAACGTCCTGTGCTCCTTCTGTTGGGATAAAGAGACGTTTCCGGCCCCCCCTCCTGATTTTTACTGCTTCTAGGTAAAAACGTAATGTCCTGACCGGACACAGCAGTCTACATTATCATATTATCATGCCTATTCACTATGGTAGTGAGGCTAGGGATGTTGATAGTTTCAGGAGTAATCGATGGAAACTGGTTCTTAGATAAGAAGCCAGGTTGAGGAAGTAGGCTAACTGAACCATCGTTTTTATTAAAACGAATGTGACCTTCTTCCACCGATAACGCATGAATCTCACTCACCCGTCTGGCTGAGGCCATCGCTAAGAGGAAGGCCATCTTGATAGTCAAGTTTAACAAAGTAGCCCCGGATAATGGTTCATACGGGGACTTTGATAAAGCCAGAAGTACCAAAGAAATTCCATTTCGGTGTAAGTGAGTGCGTCACAGGTTTTCGCAGTTGGAAGCTGCGAATTAACTCCGATAGTACATGGTGATTACCGATGTCACATTTTTGTCTAAACCTAAAGGTATTAGACAACATTGCCCGATATCCTTTGATAGTCATCGGGCAGTAATCCTTGGATTCGAACAGAAAGGTTAAACATTCCGCTATAAGTGGAATAGAGGGATCGAGTGGATCGCGTGATTGCGAAGCACACCAATCGGTGAACATTTTCCATCTGGCCTGGTACACCTTGTTGGTGGAGTTACGTCTCGCTGTTGAGATGTAACTGGCAATTTGTGGCCAATTTGGGGCTATCAACAGCAGTCGTGCTTGTGATGCCCTGACCTGTTGAATCAGCCTTGGAGGTGGGAAGGCGTACATGAAGCGGATCCCCCATTGCATAGAGAACGCATCCACTGCTAGTGCCCTGTGATCTGGTACCGGAGACACATAGCGCGGGAGCTTGTTGTTGAATCTCGTGGCAAACAGGTCCAGATATGGTGTTCCCCACAGATTTAACAAGCTCTGCGTTATCAGAGGACTGATTTCCCATTCCGTGGGGATTGCAGATCCTCGGGATAGACTGTCCGCTATCACATTCAGTCTGCCAGGTATGTGACGTACTCTTAGTGATATGCCGTTCTCCTGGCAGAATGTCAAGAGATCCCATGTCTCTCTGAACAGGGACAGAGAGTGGGTTCCACCTTGCTTGCGTATGTAGGAGACGACAGTTGTGTTGTCCGTCGCCAACAGTACAATTTTTCCTTTGATCAAAGGAAGCAGGTGAGTCACGGCCAATGACACTGCCTTCATCTCCAATAGGTTGATATGCAATTGAGACTGGTCGTCTGACCAGATCCCACTGCAGACTTTCCCCATTGGCTCTAGATGGCCCCCACCCATACAGAGGTGGATCTGGGGTTTGGGGTCATGCACGGGAACGACCCGTGTGAACCGCTCCAGAGCTAGCCACCATTGTAGATGGTGGTGAAAGTCGGTTTGACCTAGGCAGATCACGGCATGTAGCGGATGTAAGTTTGATCTCCATTGGGAGAGCAGAATTAACTGCAATGGGCGCAGGTGTAACCGGCCCATTTCTACAAACTCCGCTGCAGCATTGAGAGACCCCAGGAGAGAAAGAAAACTTCTTACTGTAGTGCGAGCTTTCTTTAACAAGAATTCCGCGGAATCAAATGTCTCGCCTTGTCCCGCCGCCTTGACCTCGAGCCTGGGCCAGAAAGCAATTTTCACTGGCCCGAACATATTACATGTATACAATTATTGACTAGTGAGCCATAGAATATCAGATTATATTCTATGGCTCACTAGTCAATAACTGTTTTAGTATATGATAATAGTCGGTATATAGCACTTACGACCTTATGCTACTAGACAAAAATGGAAAAAGAATTTGAAAAAAAAAACAAGAAACGAGGCCACTTTTTGTAGACTAGATGGCCGTGGCCTGCATGTCGCGCCTTGGGGCGAGGCATGGACACTAAAAAAAGAGATATAGTAGATGGAAAAACTTTAACCGGACACACGGACGGACGGACGGACGTATGCCAAAATGCCGACTATATCGCGCTTTCTGCAAGCGGGCGCAACAATGATGATAAACACCCATGTGAAGTATCAAGGTAATGCGTGAAGCAGTTGCAGAGATATAGTACACAAAAAAATCAAAGTAATTTGACCTTGACATTGGGCACAGGGGCCGCACGGTTGGGGGGTAGAATGAAAATATGGATGATGATAAACACCCATGTAATGTTTCAAGGTAATGGGCGAAGCAGTTGCAGAGACATAGTATAACGAAAAACTTTAACCAAAAAACTTTAACCAGATGTACGTTAAAAAGTTAACGTTGAAAATGGCTAAGTCAATTACGTAGAAATAATAGGTGAAGGTAAAAAAAATGGTCACATGTTGGATAGTTGTATGTGGTGGGCACCCCTTGGTTATGAAGCTGTGAAAGTTTGGTGGTCCAAGGTGGTACAGTACCAAAGAAATGGACTTAAACACGAAAACTTAACATTGTAAACGCGAAAAGTTAACATTTACTGGGCGTAAAAAATGGGTCAACTTCAAAAAGGTAACATGTTGGATAGTGAAATGTGGTGGGCACCCCTTGGTTATGAAGCTGTGAAAGTTTGTTGGTCCTATGTGTTACAGTAACAAAGAAATGGACTGAAACACGAAAACTTAACATTGATTGTGGACGCCGCCTGCCCGCCTGGCTTTCGCCAATCCAATAGCATGGATTTTTTTCTCCAAAAAAACCTGGCTAAAAATGGAAAAAAAGTTTAAAAAAAAAAAAGAGCTTAAAATGATTTTTTTTCCAAAAAAACCTGGCTAAAAATGGAAAAAAAGTTTAAAAAAAAAAAGTTTAAAAATTAACAAAAAAATAATGCTCGCTACTGGAGCCCAGAATTGTTATAATAGTCCTATATTTATCTACTTATTGCACGGATGCGGCGAAATCCTTTGATCTCCGCAGTGTGCTAACTGCCGGAGATCACTGTCTGGACCTGTCTGGCCCACTTCCCCCGTGTGTTAATTCACGGAGATACACTGTCTAGCGTCTGTCTGCTTGAGATTAACGCCTATTCTACATGTCAGGATAACCTGCGCATGTGCAAATATCAGCAATCAATTAAGTAGAGCAATACCGGTGCGTAACCTTTAACCAGTCATGCCCTGATAACATGACCCATTCATGATTGACAGGCTACAAGTGACTGGGCGACTTTCGGATCGATACCCCAAATATGAAGTTTCATGGCGCTGTGTTACGAAAATACAAAAATACTATTAATTAGTGCTATGAAAATGCCAATAACACTAACAGCTCGCGGAGTGATATAATTGTTATAGAACCACGAACACCGTAGTCACTGATAAAGCAGTAAATTCGACAATAACTTCGACAAAATATATAATTTTATCTCGGGCTTTTGACGTATCCGTGCAATAAATTAGTTAGATAATGTCGTCGCGTTGAATATGGTTAGTTAACAGCGCGTGTGGGAATTTAAGGCGGCCGAAATACGTCTCGCCTACCGGCTCGACGATTTCCGGCCCCCTAAATTTCCTCCATGCGCTGTTAACTAACCATATTCGACTCGAACACATTATCTAACTTATACATATCATATGTGTACAGGTCCACATATTGCCACAATATTGTTTACACAGTTTACGGAAATGTAATACCCAGGTATAATAATTTACCTGTATAAATTACCTGTAATAATTTAGCTGGACATTTAGTGGTCAAGCTGGAAATTTGTACATGCTTGCACATGCAGAAGTGTTCAACTGGAGAAGGCTATTGTTCTCTCTACAGGTAAGGTGTACAGAGCGCACGAGAAAACGGGTCTTCATGCATTAATGTTCAGTTTGTAGCATAGAAAGAAATAGAGTTTGACCTTGACCCTGGAGCCCGGAATTTTTTTTAATAGTCCTATATTCATCTACATATCATAGTAAAGGTATGTATAAAGTTTGATGACTGTAGCTGATAAGGTGTTGAAGTAATGACCATAACACGAAAACTTAACATTGAATGATGACGACGACGACTGCGACGACGGCGATGATGGCGGCGACGACGACGGCGACGACGACAACGCCGACGACAACGACGCCGACTCCGGAAAAGCAAAACCTATGTCTCGCATTCCGCTTCGCGGGCGAGACAAAAACTCCGACAGAAGTATCACGAGGTTGTGTACTCTGTCTGCGGGTACTCTCACGATACCAAGGTCCGACAGGAAGTACATTCCTATGAAGTTGAACCTTTGGCTCGGGATTAAGTCAGACTTTTCCAGAATGGGTAGTAAACCCAGCTGGGTAATTATTTCCCAAACCTGTGAAAGATGTCGTAACAACACTTCCAGTGAGGTGTGATGGATCAGCCAGTCGTCTAAATATTGGACTAGTGCTGGCCCTTGTCGTCTGATGAAACCGGCTACGGTTTTCATCAGCCGCGTGAACACCATTGGCGCTGTTGAAATGCCGAATGGGAGTGTACAGATCTGGAACACTCTGCCTCCGACGGCAAATCTCAGGTATTTCTTGCACGATGGCCGAATTGGCACGTGTAGGTATGCATCTGAAGATCGATGGAAACCGTCCAGGTTCTGTTCGAGATAACATCCCGAATCGACCTTTGTGTTTCCATCTTGAAGTGTTCTAGTTGTATCATTTTGTTCAGCGGTGACAAGTCTATCACCGGTCTCTATTTGCCATTCTTTTTCTGCACGAGTAAAAGGCGGCTGTAAAAGCCTGGTGATGAATGATCCTTCACCTCCTCCACTGCCCTTTTTCCCAATAAATCGTCTACCACTGACAGTAGTAATGGAACCTGGCCTTGGCGTAAGACAGGGAGATGTCTTGAACGGTATTACATAACCGTTTCTTATGATTCACGTATGTGTCGTCTGTCATCTTCACCCATTCGTCTATGAACAAGGTCAGTCTTCCACCTACCGGTACCTCTGGTGCCGGTAGTGGGGGCAGTGTGGGAAGTGGCGCGCCACTAACGGCTAGCTCCCCGACCACGTGGGTGCGAGAAGCCGCGAGAATGAAACGCCCCGCGACTAGCAGAGCCACGGCCGCGAAAAGGGATGGTCTGAGTTAGCGGAGAAGCCTTGGTTGCTGAGCTGGCAACAAGCTTACGCTTCTTCTTTTTGCTTGCACCGGAAGAGTGTCTCTTCTGGTTAGCAATCGGCGCCATAACTTTGCTGACGGAACCTCGGGGCCTTAGTAAGTTCCTTAGTAAGGCAAGGCGTTCATGTTCCTGGCGATCCTCTTTCAGGACATCCAGAACCCAGCCCCCGAACAGTGTGTCTGATGTAAGCGGGGCAGATCGTAGAGTCTCCCTGCTTGACACCAATAACTCTTTCGAGGTAGAAAGAGCTGCGTCTCTACGGACCTGTGAAAGGTCCGCCACTAAGGCAACACACCCAGCCACGGCATGGCGGGTGGCTCTCGCCTTCGCAGTAGCCACTTGAAGGCGAGATATATCGTCTTCCGGTCTCACTGCCGAAGCTAGCTTAAACTGGGCTGCCGAGAACAATTCCATATGAGAGCATATGTTTGTCAATGTTCTCAGTCTTGTTTCCCACCTTTTAAGCTGCTCCACCATGATCTTACAAGTGGAGCCCTCAGTGACTCCGCACCGAAAAGCTTCGGGCTCTAACTGAGGAGCTTCTGCCGGGAACCTCGGCGAATGTACCTTGTAAGACTGAGGTTGGGTTAGTCTTTTAATGTCAATGGCAGGCGTCTGGTAGTCTGGCTGACCTCGATTGTTAACATTCTGTAACAATTCGAAGGCCTGATTGACACATGTGGAATGAGGAAGAACCCTGAAATCTTTCAAAGATTCAGTGGATTCTTCCATGCATTCCAATGTATCCGAGGCGCAGGAAGTACCCTCTGGGCACAGGTCCTTCGGCAGGAGCCGATAGACTTCATTGATAGCCCGCTTGAGGCACAGGGAATCATCCTGATTTTGAGGATCCGCATCCTCTAAGTCCTCTCTGTTCAATGGATGGCTAGATGCATCCTCTCCCGTAATGGAGCGATCTGTCCCGTTTCCAGCGGACTCTGAATCAGAATCTGACTCAGATGTTCCACTGTACTCCGATTCCTGATCATTGTTGCACTGTAGCGTGCAACTCTGATTAGGAGGGTGCGCTCCGCAGGAAGTGGTATTTTGAGAAACAGAAGGACCTATGTGCCGGAAATTACCCGAGGGATCCAGTATATTACTGTTTCCCTTAGAGCCGATTGTGTAGCCTAACGGGTAGGCCTGGTGCTCATATGGGTAATTATCACCTGTTGGCCTTTTAGCCCTCTTGGATCCCAATTCAAGTGGGGCTGGTACGGGCTGATCAAAGGAGACCATGGTATGTTTCCTTTTACGGGAAGTATGTTCCCCTTGGTAAGGCCTCTCCAGTGCAAGCCTGGAGGCCTGGGCCGAATAGGAAACCTGGTCATACGGGTGTAAATCTTCCCTATAAGATCTCTGGTGTCCATTGTCAGGTATAGACAACTGTCCGGTGACGTGAGGGACAGAATCAGATGTCCGGTATCTGATACTGTCCGGTAACCAGTCAATTGTCCGGTAGACACATGTCTCATTTTGTAGGGACCAATGTCCGCAACGTCATTATGGCGACCACTGTCCGGTCCGGTGACTGGTGTCTTGAGAAAACGGGCCCTATGACTCGGGTCATGGTCCCTGTTTATCTCAATGTCCTGTGTCGTGTAACCAACAGAAGGTCCCGGATACGGATGTGTCTCCGCCATGACGTAGCCCGTATTTCCGTTGGTGGGCCCTGGCCGTGAAACGGCCAAGTCCGCACCCCCTACGAAAAATTGGGCGTGGGTGGTCCACTAGTAGTGGCCCTCCCGGTCGGCGCGGGAACGTATCCCACAGTGTGGGGTACTTCCCAACGATTAGCGGGGAACAATCCATGGGACACTTGTGCGCTTGGTGGTGGGGCGTTTAGCCCCCTTGTTACTAGTGTAAGATCTGGATCGGCTAGCAGCTTCCCAGGACTCCGCAGGCCACGCACGGCAAACTTCACAGGGAGAGGCCTGCGTGCAGCCTGCACACTGCAAACAGCGTTCGTGGGTGTCATAAGCCCCCTTCTTATGCCCACAACTGCCTGTCGCTTGACCGCTAGTCGAGGATTCGGACATGACGGCTCGTCCACTAAAACAATCAAAAGATAACGTGAAACCGAGACACGTCGTGAAAATTCCTAATTTAGAACCCCGAACACCCACCAACTGTACTATCAGGCAACAAATTATACAAAACAGGGGAGATAACCACATGAAATACAATTCCCACATGTGATTAAAGATAGAAAAAAAATAAAATAAAAAAATAAGGCACGTGAATCAAATACTTCCCAATACGGAACGAAACAAAATGGCCGGCAGAGTGGGCCACGTGCTAAACCCCGAAAATTTGCTTAAGCATGAACATCTCATGGCATAATGTAATATGGCATGAATGAAGTAGAAATATCTGGCAAGGCTCAGGAAACGGGATGTGCGCATGTTTCACGGCATCGTGTTTCACGGCACATACGCACTGTATTGACGGGATAAACAGACATCTCCAGCTGCTGCCTGCACGTACAAATGAAAAAGTGAAAGTGAATGGGCTTAACGTCCCAGCAACAGCTATGGTCAATTAGGGATGGGACCACAGTTTAAGGTCTCATCCGAAAGACGAGTGGGATGGAAATACATGTACATGTAGATGAAAGTATTTTTAATGGCGAGACTTGAACCCACAACCTCCGGATTGGAAGTCAGGTATTCTAATCCCTATGCTACAACCCATCCCTCTTACAAATGAAACCTTTAATGCAGAATGTACCAAGAATTTAACGCAACTTTCCTTTGACATTCTTGACATTGGCTATGAAAATGAAGATATTGTAACAAATGCAAGCGAGCGGTCTTACGGTTTGTTGATGTGTCAGGATGGCTTATGGAGAGTCAATGGAAGATGTTTATTCAGGTATTCAGTGTTATTCTACAACAAGACCATGATGGGTACTGGTTACTACTGGTCACTGGCGAGAATACGCCACATAGCGTTATGAGCTGAACCACTGAAACTGTACCACATGACGTCATTTGGCCAATCAAGATGCTGTCAAAAATGTCAGCCATCTTGCCAGAGTTGCGAGATCGCCAGAAATGACGTCATCACCATGAGACTTTGGACAATATCACACATTAAAACAGCTCAAAACCTATCTGACACATCCCAAATATGTTTTCAAAATTGAGCGCCACTTCAATTTGATTTTATCCTTAAAATCAACCAAAACGAGAATTTAACAATCTGAAACTTTGTATAAATGTTCATCTTACAAATTAATTATGATTTACAAACCAAACCTCGTGAATATCTGATTAAATAGCCTTATTTTAGCGATTCTAATGTGCCTCCCAAGATCTGTCATATCTGTCAGAGAGAAATCATGAACATGTCAACTTGCCAGACTTGGAATGTGAACAAATATAGGATACAATAGGCATGCAGGATGTGGGTCAAGACTCTCACAAGATATTCCTTTTTGCAAGAAAGATTGAACTAGTCATTGAAACACTTCCATCATCCTAAGAATAAGACTGCCAGACACTGCCAGCAAGGTTGACAGACATGTTTGTCAGTCTTACCACATTCTGTCAAGTTGCTAGATTTCTTCCTGTGGCCATAAGAGCTATCAGGCATGTTTATCTAACAGTGAAAATGTGAAATTATATGCCTGAATTACCATTATATTAGCTACAGAGTGTAGATATGATCATATGTCAATAATAATACCATATTTAGTTTGTCAAAATGAGTCATGTACCCCACCCACTCACATTGCATGGGGGTTATAATTACACTCGGGTTCTATTCCGTTACAATATGGTAAATGAAGTAACAAGTCAATCCAATATAAGATTGTAGAAATAAATAAGTAGCCAAAGTTTTCACGCAAATGTTATGGATGGAGGCATGGACAGACGGCCAGACAAAAAGGCAAATTCTATATCACTCGCCATAAAATGCATGGCATGGGTTTAGGTATAAATACTTGAGCGTTTAAAACATAAATCATAAATGTATTCCTCTCAAATTAACCCTTTCAACACCACAGACCTGTATAGTGTATTGGCAAGATGTCTAGATCCAGATGAGCTGGCTCGTGACGAGCCGTTTCATCAGGATCTGCACTTTCTGCAAGTAATTTTCATATTTTTGAGAACAAAAACACCCCATTTTCATAAATGGACTAGTCTGAAAATCATTTTGTGACAGTTGGATTGGTCGCAAAATTAACATATCAAAATCCATTCCAGTTACTTAGGGGCGAAAGGGTTCAAAATCAAATAGGAATTGGTTCTCTATAAATAGTTTTTTCACTTAAATTTCCACTCGCCATTCCAGGATGAACTGGGAGACTAACCTGCCTGGCGTATGTCGGAGACACATTTACTCCGTATCGTCTCGAGAGTTTTCGGCAGGTTGTCGTGATATGTGCGCACAATTTTGATCTTGCCCAGCAATTGACTGTCCATCGTCTTGGTTGCGAAGCTGTCGAGCGCGGCGAATGAAGGAAAACCCTTGATGAGGCCATTGTAGATTTCCAGTCCCTCTGTGGAAGATGAAGATGAAGTGGGATGAGAGTGAAAGGTGATTGGGTTTAATGTCACAGCAACAGCGACGGTCATTTTGTTTGTTGTTTAATGGTGTTTAATGGCCTATCAACAGTTAAGGTCATCTAAGGCCGGGCCAATGGCCTGCTGCATTGGGGTGGGGGGGGGGGGGGTATTCCAGATAAGAGACAGGATCTAGGTGTCAAAAATTGAAAGGCAAAAGGATTTAACGTCCCAGTAACAGGTAAGGTCATATCAAATGTACAATTAATTTTTGTAAAAAGCATACGTCACTAATCACGAACATTTTCACGGTCAGTTTCCCAGACATTTTTTGCAGAAAACACCCATCTGTCAATTGGAGAAAAATGTTCCACATCGTCCTTGGGCATGTAAGTTTTTCATCAAAATTGTTAAAATACCTTCAAAATGTATCTCTGACAGCTATTCCCACTTTTGTCCAGTCATAAACATCAATATTGAAAAAGATTTACAAAGCATGGTTCCGTCGGTCTGCGTCACTGGACTCTTTAACCATTTTGAGAAGTCAAGGTCATGGAAACACAGTCTGGTAGCTGTCAAATTACCAGAATAGAGCTTCTCATTATACTGGGGGGTCTCATATGGAAAACAATAAAAAAAACTAACACAGAATTATATTTGATTACACAGATGTAGATATAAACTCTGTGTTTTTTAGTAGAATTTATTGTTCTGTTGATTATAAAAATACTCAAAATAATATGCAACAGTTTGTAGATTGTTATTATTTTGTTGTTGGTATAAGTCCCGCCTGTAGTGTGCACCATGATGCATAGGGTAAAATAGCATGTACCACAACTGAAAATTAAACGTGATCTGAATGCATCTTGCATTATGATTATTAGCCTTGTGATAATATTGTCATTTATGACTGGCAAAGGAAATGGTGGAAAATTGTTTACTGTACACTCCTCTGATAATTTACATAACCATTTTTTACACTGACCCGATGGTGCGCCGCAATACAGGATGAGAATAACCCAACAACAAAAATCCAGATTCTAAGGTCACAATCTATTTTATACAAGCGCCTGGATGATACGTTAACAAAATGGACGACATGGAAACAAGCGGGACTTTTAGATAAATCTGGTTTCACAGCACTTTTACGATAAGTTTATTGTTTTAAAAAAAGTTGTGAAAAATTGTTTTTATATGCTTATAGCTCTAGTAACTGGCCAACAGAGGCTTATTATCCAGAACCTAGGTAAATCCACTGTATCAAAGTCCATTCCAGTTACTTCGGGGTGAAATGGTTAATGTGGCAGAAAACCAGAGCACCCGGAGGAAACCCACTGAACCAATGTGGCGACAACCAAACAACCAAACTATGTCATATAGAGATGGCGATAAGGTCGAGATGGCGATAAGGTCATATAGTGATGGCGATAAGGTCATATAGAGATGGCGATAAGGTCAGAGATATAAGGTATATAGATGGTGATAAGATCATATAGTGATGGCGATAAGGTCATATAGAGATGGTGATAAGGTCATATAGAGATGGCGATAAGGTCATATAGTGATGGCGATAAGGTCATATAGAGATGGTGATAAGGTCATATAGAGATGGTGATAAGGTCATATAGTGATGGCGATAAGGTCTATAGATGGTGATAAGTCATAGATGGTGATAAGGTCATATTGATATAAGTCATATAGATGGCGATAAGGTCATATAGAGATGGTGATAAGGTCATATAGAGATGGCGATAAGGTCATATAGTGATGGCGATAAGGTCATGGCGATAAGGTCATATAGTGATGGCGATAAGGTCATATAGATGGTATAAGTATATGAGATGGCGATAAGGTCATATAGAGATGGCGATAAGGTCATATAGAGATGGTATAAGGTCATATAGAGATAGGCATATAGTGATGGCGATAAGGTCATATAGAGATGGCGATAAGGTCATATAGAGATGGTGATAAGGTCATATAGAGATGGCGATAAGGTCATATAGTGATGGCGATAAGGTCATATAGAGATGGCGATAAGGTCATATAGAGATGGTGATAAGATCATATAGTGATGGCGATAAGGTCATATAGAGATGTTGATAAGGTCATATAGAGATGGTGATAAGGTCATATAGAGATGGTAATAAGGTCATATAGAGATGGTAGAGATGGTGATAAGGTCATATAGTGATGGCGATAAGGTCATATAGAGATGGTGATAAGGTCATATAGAGATGGTGATAAGGTCATATAGAGATGGTAATAAGGTCATATAGAGATGGTAGAGATGGTGATAAGGTCATATAGTGATGGCGATAAGGTCATATAGAGATGGTGATAAGGTCATATAGAGATGGTGATAAGGTCATATAGAGATGGTGATAAGATCTATAGAGTGGTGAGAGGTAAGTATCATATAGAGATGGTAGAGATGGTGATAAGGTCATATAGAGATGGAGAGATGGTGATAAGGTCATATAGAGATGGAGAGATGGTGATAAGGTCAAATAGAGATGGTGATAAGGTCATATAGAGATGGTAACAACCTTCGGTTTTGAAGTACAATGCTCGACACATTAGCAAACTAGAGAAAGTGAGCAGAGGCACAAGGAAATCCCCGGCCACCGCCTGGACCGACAAATAAAAACTTAACGCAAATCTTACGGACGGACGAATGTCCTTCCATTTGGACACTTGTTGGATATTTCTTTTGTCTTCTGGGTACCCAACAAGGACATTTTTTATTGTTCCAAGTACCCAACAAGCAACGGAATGAATGGAATTTACAGTCAACTATTGTTCTCAGTACCCAAAATGTGCCCTCTTGTGCGCTTGGACAATCGGATGGACTGACAGACGTACCACCAATAGGGAGGAAGGAGCCATTTCCATCGTTCTAGAACAATATAAATGGCCCCTTGTTATGATAAATATGCGGCCACACGCAATAAATCAAAGGAATCAAAAGATTATTTTGTGTTAGGCTCCACCCCAATGGGATGGACGGATGGACAGACAGACGAACGTGCTACCAATGGCCCCTTCCTCTCGTTTGGTTGCTCAGACAGACATTTTTTGCAACGCTACAGCCCATTTTCGCTACGCGATGGGATAAAAATTATAACCTATTTCATTTGTTTTGAGGGTCATTAACCTGGGATTATGGATCGTTTGTTGTGAGAAAATCTAACAATGGCGTGTCGATTGCACGAGCGACCGGAAACTGAAAAAGTATAGATCCAAAAAGTGCAAGATACGCTTGTGCCATGGGTCATAGCACTGCCACATCGCACATCGTCTGGAATGTTGCAAATCCGAAATAAATATGGTTCTGCACTGCACATATGCTAGAATACCAAGGAATATTTATAGGTTATTTGATTTGTATGTGGATATATGTATGAGTTTCGTAGTGCGATATTGCACAACTTTTGGAACGAAATATCGTTGCGAGGCGGAAAGAGTGGCATATATCCACATACAAACCAAATAACCTTTTTATTATATACATAAATCAGTCACAATTTATATGCACCTTGAAAAATATACAAAACATAAATGAAATAAACAAATTAGTAATTATTTAGAAGGAACTATTTTATAAAGTGAACGTCGTTCCGGCACTGACCAATATGAACAGAAGAGACGCCGATATGGAAAAATACTGACGGCTTGCATTTCAGGAAACGAAAGTACTTATATAATAAGATGTCATATAACTAGAGGTTATTTTCGTTTCTGTGGCCTGAGAGGAGCACATGCTCTCTGTAGGTGATAAAAATGAAAGTGTTGGTTTAGATTTAGTGCCATTAGGATTCATTGTAAGAAAAACTTAACAAATGCCCGGGAGTGTGAATACTAGCATGAATCGCCCCTCGAGACAGATAAAAGTGTACACACGAAAAACAGGGATACACTTATGTGATCCAGAGCTCCAGTTAAGGTGCGTAATTTGGAGGTACATTTCTTATTTCTCCATCAAAAATGGCAAGTTGGAAATGCTTTAGAATTGTCTCAATGAGACGATTCTAAAGGACTCCCAACTTGCCATTTTTGATGAAGAAATAACAAAATTTCACCCCAAGTTGGTCAAATTATGCACCTTAACTGGAGCTCTGATGTGATCGTTGAGAATCTGAAAGTACCATGGGACATATGAAGAAATGATTTTAGCAACAGCTGTCCCGACTCCAGTGAAACAGTCTACCGTTATTTTACGATCATCCATGTCAATAGTGAAATGAACATTGACAACACCTGGCCACTGTCTCGCAACCCCTAATCAGTAACGATAAGACTTAGGTATGTCAGAAGGTCTCGTACGTTTCTCCCGTTCCTGTGGCGACAACATCAGAGCATACATGTCCTTCAACATCGGGAACCCAAAGTTGTCTGTGCCCTGTGGAAGTAAAACGTTATATTATGAGACACGCCATGTAATTTTGTACCTAAGAACATGTGCGATATCTCATGAAAAATATTTATAAATTTATGATATACATGTACATAAATGACGGATAAATTCTATTCCGTATTTGCTGTGAAAATTTCATCATCTTTTGACGTCATTGACAGAAAATATCACAGTTTCTGTAAATATATTTCATGACAAATCGAACATGTTCTTATGTACAAAATCACATGGCGTTTCTCATATGTGGCTGTGACTGGAGAGATAGGGCTTTTCGAAGTCGCCATGGCACACCATGTGCCCATCCAGACGTACTATGCCTCATTAAATGCAACATTTTTTTCCCAAATCAATATAAATGCATATACCGTAACTCCCATTAAATGATGTTGGCAGTTCAAAAAGGTTTGTCAATTGATATTGCCATTTGTGACTGACTGGAGATAAAGGGCCCGTTTCACTAAACTTCGTACGACTAAAATGTTAGTAAGTCCAAATTTACGATCGTCTGGAAATTTCAATTGATGGATTTACAATTATTGAGCATAGGCTGCACATGCAGCCTATGCTCAATAAATGTAAATGCAATAATTGTTTACAAGAAAACATTGTTAATGTGAAATTTACAGACTATTATAACTTTGCACTTACAAAAAATTTTAGTCGATGCCTAGTGAAACGGCCCCCAGGGGTGCAAAGCATTAGTTGCCTGCCGGCTCTTGGTCTGCCAGCACACTCATGCACATGCAGCCTGATAGGACCTATACCGATAAACAAATGTTGTTTCTCTGTCATGTGCTCTGACATGTGGTATGGAAATAGTATTAACCCTTAGGGCAATTCCAGAATTAAACGTGGGGGGGGGGGGGGGGGGGGTGGGGGGGCGGCGGGGCGGCACTTTTTTCTAACCCCACCACATATCAATAACAATTTTCGTTGACCCCCAGCAATCATCAATTTAAAATATTACCGAACCCCACCAAACATCATTTAGAAAGAAGAAAAAAACCCACCCCCTGTCAATAAAAACAAGAGGGCCATGATGGCCCTAATTCGCTCACCTGACTCCATGAACACCAGAGGAGAATGTGACATTGAGTTCATGTGTTTTAAAAATATTGTGCTATTTGTAGATGGCGGTCATCTTGGATTAAGCAATGACTCTCATTTTACCAAATCTGAAAATGCTTCACCCAAGGATCTTAACTTACTATGAAGTTTGGCCATCATCGGCCATGTGGTTTCTGAGAAAAAGACGTTCAAAATCTTGAATAAATGACCTTTTGGCGGCCATCATGGATGACATAATCATCCGATTCCGACAAATATCGCACCAGAGCAATCGCCTCATCGATACCTTCAATTTGATATATGACATTAGCGGTTCATGAGAAGAAGATTTAAGAATTTGTGCTATTTTTAGACTGCGGACATCTTGGATTAGCGACGACCTCCATTTTAACAAATCTGAAAAGGCTTCACCCATGGACCATAACTTTTAAGTTTGGCCACTATGGGCCAAGCGGTTCATGTGAAGAAGAATTTTGAAATCTCTAATAAAAGAACAACCTATTGACCTTTCGTCGGCCATCTTGGATGACATAACCATCCGATTTCGACAAAAAATGCACCAGAGTGATCGCTTCATTGATACATTCGATTTGATATATAACATGACCATATTCGGTCAAAAATAAAATTTGACCCCACGGGCCACGCCCATTTTTGACCCCGGAGTAACCATTTTAACAACTTTGAAAGAGAATTGTACATCGATCATTCCTACCAAGTTTCGTCGAAATCCAGCTAGCGGTTCATGAGAAGATTTTTTAAGAATTTATGCTATTTTTAGACAGCGGCCATCTTGGATTAGCGATGACCTCCATTTTAACAAATCTGAAAAGGCTTCACCCATGGACCATAACTCTTACGTTTGGCTACCATGGGCCAAGCGGTTCATGTGAAGAAGAATTTTGAAATCTCTAATAAAAGAACGACCTTTTGACCTTTCGGCGGCCATCTTGGATGACCTAACCATCTGATTTTGACAAAAAATGCACCAGAGTGATCGCCTCGTTGATACCTTCAATTTGATATATGACAAGACCATATTCGGTCAAAAATAAAATTTGACCCCAATTTGACCCCACGGGCCACGCCCATTTTTGACCCCGGGGTCACCATTTTAACAACTTTGAAAGAGCATTGTACATCGATTATTCCTAGCAAGTTTCGTCGAAATCCGGCTAGCGGTTCATGAGAAGAAGATTTTTTAAGAATTTATGCTATTTTTAGACGGCGGCCATCTTGGATTAGCGATGACCTCCATTTTAACAAATCTGAAAAGGCTTCACCCATGGACCATAACTCTTAAGTTTGGTTACCATGGGCCAAGCGGTTCATGTGAAGAAGAATTTTGAAATCTCTAATAAAAAAACGACTTTTTGACCTTTCGGCGGCCATCTTGGATGATCTAACCATCCGATTTCGAAAACAAATGCACCAGAGTGATCACCTCGTTGATACCTTCAATTTGATATATGACAAGACCATATTCGGTAAAATTAAAATAAAATTTGACCCCAATTTGACCCCACGGGCCACGCCCATTTTTGACCCCAGGGTCACCATTTTAACAATTTTCAAAGAGCATTGTACATCGATTAGTCCTACCAATTTTTGTCAAAATCCGGTCGGCGGTTCTTGAGAAGAAGATTTTTGAAGAATTTGTGCTATTTTTAGATGGCGGCCATCTTGGATTACGTAATGATGTAATTTTAACAATTTTGTAATCCCCCTACCTAAGGACCATGACCATGAAGTTTGGTGACTATAGGCCCAATGGTTACGGAGGAGAAGACATTTGAAAATGTTCACGGACGACGACGACGACGGACGACGGACACATTGCGGTAACAATAGCTCACATGAGCTTCGCTCAGGTGAGCTAAAAAAAAAGCCAGCCCCACCACCCCATCTATAAACAAAAAATATGTCAATCCCACCACCCATCAATAAAAATTACTGACCCACCTTATAAACGAAGGAAAGTAATGCCCATAACGAGCGACCATACGTACTTGGAATAACAGCTGACGTAACGCGCGGTAAACTGAAATGGCCTGAATCGATCGTATTTCCTCGCCACCATATGAAACCCGACTCGAGAAACACAAATTAAGTTGTTGATTTCTGAATTTGTCAATTGTTTGCACGGTCTAAGAAATCAAATGTGAAAACAATTTTGGTTTTACAAAATATTACTCGTCTAAGGAGACGATTCTTATGTGTTGCCAAAACATGTTTTATTAAGTCATCGGACAAATGTGAAAAGAAAATCTGAATATATTGGTATTTCTTTACAAAAACATATTTTGACAAAATATGAGAATCGTCTTACTTAGGAGACGATTCTCATGTGCTGCCAAATCTTGCTTTTATCAAGAAATCAAACAAATGTGAAACTGCACAAGCTAATGCATCAATTCGATGATGCTAGCCACTACATAGCGTGGTTTTGGTATATTTGTTTCCGCCGAGTTCTAAAGGTCAGTCACACTTTGCACGTGAAAATGGATTACCGACTGATGATTGTAAACACCATCAGGTGTGCAGCTAGACCGAAAATGATATCTCGCAAAAGTGCTAGTTGTGGATGGGTGGGTACGGCGGTATATTTTTATGCCACCGGGTTTCGAAGAAACGGGTGGCATATAGTGTTTGGACCATCCGTCTGTCCGTCTCTCCGTCTGTCTGTCTGTCTGTCCGTCCGTCCGTCACACTTTTCGGTTAACCACTTTGTCACAGTTTCTCAAATATGCTGCAGGTGGCATCCGCGTTCGACAGACGCATTTCTTGTTGTTTATGTTACAATCTCGCGTATTTGCGATCTTGATCTCGCCTTCCGCTTTTGGAAATACGATTTGCCCATGCATGTGTAGACAGCATGCGTGTTGGATTTGCGTTCTACATGTACGTTCACACATATTTATAAAAGCATGCTAATTCGAATTGCGTTCTACGAACGTACGTGCATGTAATATATGCGGAAAAGTCAATTTCACCCGAAATGTAGTACAATAAATAGCATTAATAGGAACCTGCTATCTCTGCGAACCCACAATTTCGGGACGTGACCAAGGCTTAAAAATATTCACTTTTCACACTTGCCCGGCCGGGCAAGTACAACCTTGAACATTTAATGAAAAGCTGTGGGAAGGGGTGCGGGCTTGTACTTTTCTAAGATGAGTTAACAAAATTTATCCAGCCCCATTCACACCCCAACCCCCTTGGTGATAAATAATGACCGACCAGTTCCTTAGATTGGTATTATACTTGTTCAAAATATGAAGCATGAGAACATAATACTGACTGATGGATTGCCAATGGTGTTACATGTATGTTCAACAGCAAAATGTGTGGGGTGGGTGAGGGCTCCCTTGTATATTTAACAATGAAAATACAAACTTTCCTTCACTCAGGGACACCAATTTGTTCGAATTATTTTGCTACTGGCGTTTTCATGTTGGACAAGAAAATGGTGCCATGTGTATGAATGTAATAACAAGATGGTGCCTAAAAAGGAGTATTAATATAAACACCAAATCATTTAAATTTGTTAACAATTATATTGCTACAGCTTTTAAACGAGTACTAATATACATATTATTAAGATTATATAGTACATGTAGTATTCCTTCTTTATCCGTTTATTATAAAGTTATTTTTAAAAATAAATATTCCACTATAATAATTAAGTATATTAGTAAACCACATGTTTAATACTTGTAATAAGCATTTGGGAAGGGCTGTAGCTAACGTTGTAAAAACTTGTAGCCCAACCCGTTTGCTCTCTTTACCAGAAATTTGTTTATTGTACAATTATTGTAAATTGTAAAAAAAGAGCAATAAAATATGTTTAAACTAAACTATTAGTAAACAAGAGTTATCTCCCCTAGTAGTATACAAGAGTCAAAATGATACCACCTCCATATAGAAGCCCCCCGCTACGCGCGGTGGCTCCCATATGGAGGTGGTATCATTGTTGACTCTAGTAGTAGCAAGGGAGTCAAAATGATACCACCTACCGTGATATCACTTATAACCCTCTATAATAACCCCACCACCCCCGAAAAACCAAAAATTGGTTAACGAGGAAAATTGTCTCCCGATAGCAAATTTACGAATTTTTGGAGAAAATAATTTTGAAAAGAGGGAGTCAAAATGATACCACCTCCAACCAAAAGTTGGTGGTGGTATTGTAGTCCCAATTATATTGGTAATTGACTTTTGAAAAAATATATTGGTGCCATAAATACATCATGTTTTTTTCACGTCCAATTGAACAGATACATTTCATGGGTTATAATAAAATATTATTAGAGAAAATGGATAATACAATACAATTGGAATTGAAAGCTTTTAATGCCTGTGTTGAAGAAGTTTACGAAGAATACGGGGGTTATGATCCTATATATAAATTCTATAAAATGAAAACACTAGGCGATATCGAATACATGAAATATCAGCGTAATTTATTACGCTCCGATAAAAACGTTGCATTTACAATATTATACCGACAATTATGCGAACTATACAAGAGGCAAATACAAACATTAAGATGGATAATGCGTATCGGATATGAAACTAGGGTGTATTATATAAAATTGTTAAAACCCAACGATTCGTTTACGAATATACGTTTATACGATATCACTTATAAAGATATTGAAAAATTATTATTGAACAGAACTAATTATTTTATGTTGTAATCACAACACCAAGCAGACGACAATGTTCCAATTACACGTGTTATGAAAATGCAAATTAGGTGTCCCAACTTACACGTATATTAAGTGTCCATTTTATAGAGAGATTTACACGATTACGTCTTCCGGGATGGAAAATAAACACACTGTAATATATACTACACACACGAGGGTGTGTATTACAGCGACAACCCGCTATCGATATTCCGGAAGTATTTCTTACATTGTGATTGGTTGGCATGTTTTTTATTTTTTTAATTTTACTTTTAATAACTTAGAACGTTATAACCTATATTATTAAATAAAAAACGAATTTGTTATATAAAAAACAAATAAAAAAATATAAGTAAATATTTGGCATTGCACAACACGGTTTTAGCTTAATATATGTAAAATTAACAACAATAATTTGTCTTGGGAGACGCCCCTTGATAAAAATGAGCGCTCAGTGCACCCGTGCTGACACTTCCAAGGTTGCCTAGACTTTCGATACTGGTTCCTAGATCAGCCGAGAGATGGGGATGTGCAGTACGGGTAGCTACACCTCGCTAAGCCAAACAGAAAAATAATGAATGAATGAATGAATGAATGAGAGTGGCTTAGCGGGGTGGACCCAGAAGGGTTTTGCTGGCGCGGGTTCGAGCCTCGGTGGGACTTAAAACTTTTTTTTCTTTCTTTTTTTTCAAATGTTAATAATTTTCCTAAAATTAATTAATAAATTGTTTACTGCACCAATATAATTAATTTTATAATTAATTTAAAGAAAATTATAAAATTAATTATTTAATAAAAATATTAATTTCTTCCGACTTTATCTCCAATTTTTTCCCTAAATTTATCCCAATCAGTACTCTCAATCTTGGGCATGGTGGCGCGCGCTTTGATTCTAATATCATTTTTTAATTTTTCATATCTCCCCATTTCTTCCACTACGGATTCAAACTCTAAATTTGATATTTTCTTATCGGTCAACGCTTTGGACACTATAACGTCGATGCTATTTTTCTGCGACCTGGCGAGAACAGATATTCTATCATGTTTTCTACATTTTTTCTCGAGTTTTCCACCTGACGCCCTAATTACCATACACAACAACCCAGAAACGGCCGACACCGCACATAAAATCCCCGCTACAGGAATCGTTATAATGGTGGATATAGTTGCAGCTGTCCCCGCCCCACACAACACAGAAACACTCGCCAGAGCCGTGCTAGATGCTTCAGCCATGTTCACCGCGCGCCTATATTTTTTAGCGTTTCTTTTTCTATTTGTATATTCTCTAACTAAAATATCCTGCATAGCGACGATATTATTCAACCTAAAATCTGAACTTCTTTCGTTAATTGGATAGAGTGTTGATGGAGTGGTATTGACAATTGGATACAGTGTTGATGGAGTGGTATTGACAATTGGAAGCGGTGATTCGTTCATGATTTTCAATATATTAGTATTTACAAATTAAGTTCAATTAACAATGAGACAATAGTGGAAGAACTCTCTGGGTCAGCGATTTTCGTAACAAAGTTAATAACACTACCTTCGGAAAGTCTAATTAGATCATAACCGGCGAACGAAACCACCGACGAACTATCTCCAGCGATTTTAGTCACTCCAACCCCCCGTTCTTCCCCATCTACTACAAGATTTATCGTGACCGCGCCCACAGGTTTACCACTAGCATTAACTGAGCAGACCGCCATTCGGAGAACTGTACCTGTAGCTGTCATGGCGTATTCCCCACATTTATTACTCGCTTTGGCACCGAACGAATATTCATAGAGCCTCTCAACCAATGGGCCCCGCTTCTCAGCCCAAACTGTTATGACACGATTTTGTGTTTTCATTGTTTGCAACAATCCGGCAACCGCCCCGATAGAGGTATGGGCCTCAGTACAAATCTTATAAGAGGCCTCCTCAAGAGCTTTCGTCGCGGCTCTACGATCATGTTTCAGTTTATCGGAAACTTCGGTTATTTTCCCGTCTAGTTCCGTAAGTGCAGCTTCTCTGCTGAGAGAGTCCTCTAAGCGCAACGCATCATAATCCTCCGTAATGGTCGCCTGGTGGCCTTCTAGGGATTTTTCAACACCCAACCGGGCCTCTTTTTGAAATTCAGTTATTTTTCCGTCTAGTTCGGTAAGTGCCGCTTCTCTGCTGAGAGAGTCCTCTAAGCGCAACGCATCATAAGCCTCCGTAATGGTCGCCTGGTGACCTTCTAGGGCTTTTTCAACACCCAACCGGGCCTCTTTTTGAAATTCAGTTATTTTTCCATATAGTTCAGCAACCGCCGCTTCTCTGATGAGAGAGTCCTCTGAGCGCAACACCCCATAAACCTCCGTAAGGTCCGCCTGGTGGTCTTCTCGGACTTTATCGATACCCGTTCGGACCCCCTCAACCCCCAACTGGGCCTCCTTTCGAAATTCGGCTATTTTTTCGTCTAGTTCAGTAAGTGTCGCTTCTCTGCTGAGAGAGTCCTCTAAGCGCAACGCATCATAAGCCTCCGCAAGGTCCACCTGGTGGTCTTCTCGGACTCCCTCAATCCCCAACAGGGCCTCTTTTCGAAATTTAGTTATTTTTCCGTCTAGTTCAGTAAGTGCCGCTTCTCTGATGAGAGATGAGAGAGTCCTTTAAACGCAACGCATCATAAGTCTCCGTAAGGTCCGCCTGGTGGTCTTCTCGGACTTTATCAATATCCGACCTGGCCTCTTTTCGAAATTTGGTTATTTGTTTTCCTAGTTTGGTAAGTGTCGCTTCGGTGATGAGAGAGTCCTTTAAGCGCAACGCATCATAAGCCTCCGTAAGGTCCGCCTGGTGGTCTTCTCGGACTTTATCAACACCCGTTCGGACTCCCTCAATCCCCAACCGGGCCTCTTTTCGAAATTCGCTTATTTTTTCACCTAGTTTGTTTAGTTCCGTATGCGTTTCTTCACGACTTTGTGTATTCACAGCCAGGGCATATTCTCTAAGTTGTGACAGTAGACTCCTGTGAATATCGTCCGTGGCCGCCGATATAGTTCTATTGATCAAGGCTTTTGTTTTTTGGGTAGTTAAAAAGTCGCCCTCTGTCGGGATGAATCCCCCTTCTGTCGGGTTCCAAATTCTTTGAATTTGTCACCCAATCGGAAGAACTACCTGGTCCGTATATACTCATTTCAATAATGTTGATAATATATATATATATATATAAATTACGAACATGCGTTTAATTCTAAATAATTTTCTTAAAATTAATTAATTTGAAATTTCTAGGACGACCGAAATCGGGTAATCGTTCTTCAACTCTCGCCCTTTATCATCAAGAATAGAAATCTTCAACTCGTGGATGTGTCCCGATTCCAAAACTTTCATCTCGGGGTGTGGGAAGTCTAAGGTCAGGGTCTCACCAAAGAAACAGTCGCTGGCGGGCACGGTTTTCAGTAATGTGCTGGGAGTGCCGTCTACCGTGTTGTATGATGTGTTCACCCGATCCAGGTGCACCCCGAGAGTTTTCGTGACGGCGAAGTTTACTGGGGTCGTGCCGACGTGCTCGCCCGGATCAAACACTCCGTCATCGTTGTAAGGGTATGTTATTTTAAATCCTAACAGTGAGCCCAACCCCGGTGAGATCCTTAAACGCCTCTCAACGGTCAATGTCATGATCCCCGTGGCTTTCGAGATTGCGAGAGTGACTACACCAGGAATCTTCGCCGCGACAAAAGCTTGGAGATCTCTGAAACTCCAAAGACCCTGAGGTACTATAGCATCTAATGTGAAAAACTCGAGCGTTTCAACGTTTTTCCACCCGACCGTGAACGTGATTGATCTAAGGCCTACCCGGCGTTGTCCGCAGGAGTTGTCTATTAATTTTTGAAGTTCACAACTCCCTTTTTGAACATTAGTGATAGTAGCAAACATAATAATATCTTTCAATGGATACCAAAGCATTTAGCTTTAATTCTAATGCAAAGTACGCGGTCGGTGGTAAATACACGCAAAAAGACGTTGTTAACCGCCTTGCTTGTACACCCAACCGTAACGGTTAGACCGGACAGTGGCTTTGCCACCAATTTTCCTAACACGTTTGAGAAATATGTAGTTCCAAAGACTACTAGTCAAGATGTAATACTAAGATGGGATTTTTCCCATATGAACTTCTGGCAGAACCAACTAAATTTCGCTGTATGGTGCGCAACGGCCGGATGTGGAGTTTCGCATCAAGACCATCTGACATCCAAGAATGTCATGCTCCGAAGTGTCTACAACTTTCACGTGTATTACACCATTAGGAGGATTCTCAAAGAACTAGGTATTCCACTACCTCAAGACGACGGCTGGGATCCCATTTCAAGCGCATACGACCGTAAGGCGTTCGAAGATTGTGTAACGAATTTGGGGTACCAAAAGACGCGGACTGGAGACAGAAAGTATACACCCCAACCAACAGTTTAGGGTTAGTTCACCTTAAAGGCTTAGTTAGTGGTGGGCATCTTGATAAAGTTCCCGCATCTCAGGGTTGTGGAGTGCTCGCGGAGCTACCCCACCACAGTTAGAAAATGGCAACATGGACTAAATATAATTATAAATTGAATAAGATGACGTTCGGCGATGAAGTGCTTGGAGGGCTTGCGTGTAAAGACGGTTATTGTCATTGGCTACCTACTAATGTAGCCCACGTGGAATACCTAGACCTGGGTGATACTCCACAGATGCGAAATGCTTGGACCACATTTATGTTAGATGAAAGCACTGGATTTACGCAGGGTGGGGTTATTCGTCTCAACGAATTCATTCGCATATACGTATGGGCAATCCTCGCCTCACAGAAGCAAACGCGCAGCGCTATACTGGGTACGGGAACGGCCTTTGACGCACAAAAACAGTTCTTGGCACTTGTCGAGGACGCCATCTCAGCTAAGGTGGACCTCCAGAAGGCGATCCAGAATTATCAAGACGGTTTGCAGACTGCCCGCACCCCGGTAGACTACGCATTAGGAATAGGTCTTTATATGGCGCCGAGCAATATGATACTACGAGACGACCCGGTTGACGGTTACAATAATCAGATGGTAGTCGCAACCACCAATCAAAAAAGGCCGCAACAGGAACGTGAACATGGGTATCATCAAGCTCCCACCCAAGATGATTGGGAGCGGAGTTGTAAGTGGAACCGATTTCATAAAACCCCCAAAACACAAAATGGATACACATCCCTCAACACAATCGAACCCAGTACCCCCAATTCGTAAATTGGATGCACCATCGAGTTCCCCCCAATCCAATCATCAACAATGTTGAAATTGGAACTGGAGCGGAAACACCAATCGAGATTGGAAGCACAACACACGAGGAGAAATTAGCGCTCGTCGTTGCCCTCGTGGCGATCGGATTATTTACGCTTTGGTTTTAGGAACTCTCTGGCGAAGAATAGTAGGAGACCGGCGATTGCCACTATTAGAGCCCAGGTATTTTTGGCTAGCCATCAGGCCGTTTTTGATAGTATAGATAGATAGCAAGAAACGATACTTCCGATCAGTCCAGGTAGTGCGGCAGCCGCCTTTTCAGCTAATTTAGCCAGGAGACTGGCGAGGGCTTTTAGTTGTTTTTTTTACCCACTCCTTGGCTCCGCCGGATGGCGCGGGTGGTGGTGTGGGTGCTGGCGCGGGTGGTGGCGCCGCACCACCAGTGAAAGCTAGAACTATGGTCGATATAGTCATGCCGATAGCAACGAGGATGCTTGCTATCGTGACTCCCTGCTCTCTGAACAGAGTGCGAAGACGCTCACCGAGTGTCGTCTCCTCGTGCAGGACCCTCGAGATTGTTTCGCGGATCCGACTTATTTGTGTGCGGAGAGCCTCATGGCCAGCCGATGCAGCCTCCGAGCGAGCTTCTCTTTCATCCCGCAACGACCGCAGGCATTCGGTGATTCGCTCGGTAGATTCTCTATCGCCACGGGCTTCCTCCAGTTTCCTTTCTTCTAGCGCGATATGTCCATCCAGCGCAGTGAGTTTGGCGAGGTTATGGACCAATTCGCCCCTGACTGTTTGCATAGCCTTATCGAGTCCCCGGAGTTCGCTAAGAGATAACGGTGGGTCATTCATCGTCCTGAGTATTTTGTCTATCTCACTTTCGCTGAGCTCCATTGTGCGAATAGCGTCGGTGGCTACACGAGGGACCTCGCTGAGCTCAACAGTTTCTATATCGGCGGCCGTCTTCGCCATCGTTTCGTCAGTAGACTGTAGGGCCTCTACAGAGCGGGTAGGCATAATTGTTTTACCCCTCTTCCAATCTGGAAATCCGAGTTCGTTCCTTATGAGTTGGCCACCGCCCTGGTTTCCGGCAATGGTGCTCAGCGCTAGGGGTTTACCGGTCATCGTGTTGACGATCGGGACATTTGATGCTTTTAGTCGCAACCTACCACGCAGATCCAATTCGAACTTGGAGTAGTCGCGGCCAACAGATGGGACCATACCTTTGTCTGCCAAATTGTTGTAGAAGTCGTTTACAGCGGACTCGACTAATTCCTGACTTAGACTAATGGTGTTGGTAGCGCCACCTATTTCCCCAGATTGTGATTGGATTGGAACTGGAGGCTGTATCAAGGGTGTTTCGTCATTATCATCATCATCATCACCATCGAGGTAATCGTCTCGGTCGCCCGTAGTGAGATCGTAGTCGTCCATGTTAAAATCATCCATCTTTATAATTTTCTTAAAATTAATTATGTATTAAAGACAAAACCATACGGGTTTAATATAGATTCACTAAATTATGTCTTCGAGTCAATACGGTCACAAACTCAATCCATACTGCAGACTGCGGGAGCCCCTCGGGGCAAAAGGCGTGAGACAGAGTGTCGTTATTACGAACAACCCATCGACGATCGACCAGAACCAGCAGCTCTTGGTCCGCTTACCCAACCTCGGAGCTAACGACGCCATTGTGCTGGGGACTGTTCGCCTCGCTTTCACTATTTCGCTGACGTCGACGGACGAGGACCGAACCGTCGTTCAGAACCTGGGTCGCGCCATAGTCAAGAAGACCATGATAAAGATTTCTGGTAATGAGGTGATGTCGATCGATGACAGTGACGTCTAGCATTGTTATCAGGACCTATGGAAGACGGCGCAAGAGCGCGAAAACGCTGTCTATCAGGGTATTGACACCAGCAAAAATAAGAAAGTAACCAAACTAAGAATCGGGGCTGGTAACAAGGCAGATAACAACGCGAGCGACAACGCGGTCGCGGTCGCGGGCGCTTACGGCAACCGCTTCTACATCCCGCTCGACTTATGAGTTGCTGGAGAGTCACATGCCCTACTATCAGAGTGCTTTGGCTGACCGCCTGAACGGCTGAGTTCTCATAGCCACCGACATGTTATCGACGTATACGATCGATAATGTTTCGCTGGAGTACAACATGGTCACGATGCCCGAACTCGCGCGATTGATCAGAACCCAGTACGCCGGGTGCGTTGCCATACTTTACGACCGAGTTCTTCGCCATCGCAAGATGACGAAAGACAAAGGCGACACATTGTGGAATATTAATGTCAACGTACCCGCCCGCTCGATGAAAGGTATACTGATGTGGTTCGAGGATGCTCGGTTCACGTTCGGTGCTAGAAAAACCGACAAATTCTATAACCCCAAAATCACGAAGGTAGAGGTGACGATCGAGGGAGTCCCCAATCAACTCTACTGCGCTGGTCTTCGCGCGCACCAGCAGTGGGACGAAGTAAGAAAACAGTTTGCTGCCGGCTCTAAGCGCTCTCAGGAGGTTGCAGCAGTTGCCAAAGACCTGTATCTCTCGGCCGTCTCCCTCGCGGAGTTCCTGAATACCAAATACGCCTTATGGCTAGACATGCGAGCCAGCGACGATGACCAAATACACGTTAGCGGACGAACGCTAGCGAGGGTGTGACGATCCAGATAACCAAAGAGGCGGATGGAAATGGGCCATTGAACGTGTACTTATATATAATTACAGACGCACAACTCAACATCGAAGATGGTCGATACGTCTCAGCACTCTACTAAATCTAACGATTTATTAATTAATAAATTTGAAAAAATTAAGAAAATTAGCAATCAATACCAATTCACGATTGGAGATGCTCACTCTGCCATAATATGTGGGCAGACAGGATGTGGAAAAACAGTTTTCATCCTCGACTTGCTCGAGGAGTCCTACCGCGGTGCCTTTCGACACATTGTGATCCTGTGTTCCACTGTGCGGCACAACGAGACTTATCAGCGGCGCCAGTGGATATGGGACGACCCTGAGATATACGTTATTGACCCAGGCGACAGACTTCACGATTGGTTGTGTGGTTTATACCAAAGATTCCAGGGTGAGCCCACCCTATACGTGATTGACGATTGCTCAGCCAAGGCGGCGATGACCAAAAAGAAGGACATGCTCTCCGAGCCGTCATTTTCTGGCCGCCATGCTAGGCAAAGCGTATGGATCTCCACTCAAAAGTACAACGCCGTCCTCAAGGATCTGCGCGAGCAAACGAAATGGGTCGCCCTCTTTCACTGCAAGGACCGAGACTCATTCGATGACTGTCTTCGAGAGAATGACGTTATCCCAACGCGCATGATCATAAGTATCGGGTGGTGCGCTTGGCAATATGTTAAAGTGATGAGACTTGTTAGAATAGTTAAATTAATTTTAAGAAAATTAGCAATAATGAACTGCGACGAACTTCTCGATCAGCTAATGGAAGAAACCTCAACTCCGACTGCCAACATCCTGAAAGATAATGAAACATCAACTCCGACAGAGCAATCGGGATCAACTCCAACTCCAACGGCGGTTGGTATTGGGTTGAGTGCAACGACTCAGAATGAAAATGAAAATGCGGCGCGACGAGAGCGGCTAGCTGCGTTGGTTGCTGGGGGACAATCGGAGCATTATCTCGGTAGGCGTCTCTCAGTTTTTCAGGTGGATAAGATGTCAGATGCGGAGATCGATAAAATGTCTGCGCGATACGTATCTAGGTTAGGTGCGGAGATGACAAAAACTCTTGGATCGGCGGCTATTCATTTGTACGCAACCGCCGTTAGTATACTTCTCACTATACCAAATACCGCGGGATTGATTGACGATCTAGACTGACCCTTTTATAGGTCACACTCTTAGAACAGCCTGCTGCTCAATTTATCACAAGTTTGGAATGTACTTAGCTCCGCTGACAACCGCGTTGACCACGGGTAAACACTGTCAATTTGGACATATATGCCCACGAACTATAAGCCCTAATATTAATATCATAAATGATGACACAAGACACACCTGCGAGAGTGACGGAACAGCAATACCCGATCCAATCGCAATTGGAGTTGAACCCGATTGCAGCACTTCCAACTCCGATTGATCCTCCAACCCAATCGCGATTGGAGTTGGGGGTTGCACGACATAAAAACCCAAAAAGGCAGGCAGCTGGGAGGGCGGCGGCTGCCACCCGAAAAGTTAAACAAGATAAAATACTCGCCGAGCTTCGAGAGGCTAAACAGTCATTGCAATCGGGGACGGAGACAGCAAAACATCTGAAGACAGAGCAATCAGGTTCAACAGTGTTGACTACAACAACACCCCCAATTCAGGAAATGGAAGCACACTGAACACCCAATAAAGGTTGGACGAATCCGATTGAACCCTAATTCACGAATTGGAGTTGGGTTGTTGGTGGTGGTCTGGCAGTTGTTGGTGCCCTGTGCATGTGGAAATACCCCCTATTACACCAATCCTTATCGAGAAAACAACCCCCATCAATTCATCCAAAAACAGTTACGAAACACCAATCGCGATTGGATGCGCCCCATTTAAACATTGATCGAGATCCCTTTTATATGCAATAATTATAATTATCAACAATGGCTGAACAAGATGGTAAAATGATAGTGAATGCGCTTTATCACGCCGTGGTGATATCGGGTTTCAGTATCGGGTATGCTCGACTATCAAAGATGGCCCTAGGAGGGTCTGCTCCCAAATTGGACTTTACTGTGAGAGACATAGGGCTCGCGACCTTAGATGTAGCGGCCGCAGTTTGGACCCGAGATTATCTAATTAAAGCTGGAATTCTACCCGTTAATATATGGAAATAAATGGCTTCAATCGCAGTAATAGTAGGCGGTGCGCTTGTAAACGGTAGCAACTTTATATTCTCTAAAATGAGAAGCTCGAACGTGGATGAGGAGCGCAAGCGTCACGATTTAGCTGTAGAACAACTCAATAGCGCAAAGGAAGCATGGTCGAAAAACGAACCGCCCATCTGGACTGGGTCAACGAAGAGCTTCGCCGCGAAAATCACGCCGCACAAACTTTTCAGAACGTTGAAGAAGCCAACCGCGAGTACGCGCTGGCATATCCACACACAAGTCTCGATCCAATGAAATTGGGACTGGATCGCGAGCCCCAACTTTCAGATTTCTATGTACCGTCAGAGCCCCAAAAAGACCGCGAGATCGCGTTCATCGTCGTGGGAATGGGTGTGGTGGGTATCGTCGCCTACTATATCCAATCGAGATCTTAAATTAATTAATAACTTTTACAAAATTAATAATTATTTTAAATAATTTTATTTATAAATATATATATATAGAACGATGTCAGTTGACGAACTTTATTTTGCTATGATCGATGTAGGCTACACTGCCCTTAAACACCGTATAGCTGGTGCAAAGGGTATGATTCGTCTGGCCCGAGATTCTCTCGAGACGTGGCGCGAGGACGAAAAAGCGGCCACACTTTTCGCAAAGCGGATGTTAGATTCCTCCATCAATCCCGGGGGATTGGATGAATTAGATTTTCCTAAGTTCCTTCAGAACTTAACCCCCAATCGCAATTGTACTTCCAACAAAGGTTTATTATTAACGACGCAGTTACCGGACGATCTGGCGAGGGCATGTTGGAGATTGTCCGATATATTAGAATACATCACATACGATGAACACGCGCAAACTTGATACCAAACTATCGGTTCGCCTAACGCGCAAGCTGGCGAACACGTACTACAGCCCCCGCGGCTACTGGAAGGGACTCGCGGCCATCAAGAACCTCGCGGTGGCGACCAAGGTTTCAAAAAACGCTGTCAAGGAATGGCTCAAGAAGCAGGCCATCTGGCAGATCTATTTACCCGCACCTCACAATATTCCGCACCCGAAATTCGACGTGCCGGTGCCGAACCAAATTCACCAAGCGGATCTCCTGTTTCTCCCTCACGATCGCGTCGGTCGCAAGACGTACAAGTATGCACTGACAATCGTTGACGTAGCGAGTCGTTATAAGGGGACTGAGCCGTTGGCCACTAAAGAGTCTAAGGAGGTGGCCGAGGCTCTTTCCCGAATATATAAGAGGAGTCCTCTCAAATGGCCGAATCTTCTCCAGGTCGATCCCGGCCGCGAGTTCATGGGCGCGGTCTTCCATCTATTGTCTAAGCACGACGTTTCTGTCAGACGCGGCCGCGTCAACATCCACCGGGACCAGGGGATCATGGAGCGCTTCAATCGAACCCTGGCTGAGACTGTTCGGACACCAATACGCCAAAGAACTTGTAGACCCTCATTCACGATCGACCGAGTGGGTGGCCAGACTGCCCGCCGTGGTCTCCGCACTGAACGGAGAGGTGACCAGATTGATAGGTAAGAAGCCTGTAGATGCTATCAAGTTTAAAAGGGTGACGAGCAAGCCCTCTGCCGTCTCGCGCGGGCGACCCGTTGGTTTAGAGGAGCAACGGCTTCCATCAGATATTGACGTCCGGTACCTCTATCAACAGGGAGAGCTCGAAGGTGGCAGCCGCCGCGCGACTGATCCTGTGTGGTCTCTCAATGTATATCATCTAGATCGATCTATTACCAAACCTGATGAGCCCGTGCTCTACTATTTGGATGATGGGCCATCTCGAGGGTTTGTTCGCGAAGAACTTCTTATGGTGCCTTCTGACACCCAGCTACCCCCGGATCGTCAGAGTCTTTAGATTGCTAATTTTCTTAATTTTTTCAAAATTATTAATTAAATAAATCATTAGAGAGGTTCAGTATGTATTCCGTCTGGTAACACGCGTCTTTTATCGTAGTATGCCGAGAGTCCTAGTTTTTGTTGACAGTACGTTTTCATAACGCCGTCTTTCATTTTAAATCCTCTATTTTGTGCTACATCTATAATGTGTTTTCCATCTTCTGTAGTTTCACTTAGTACTCGTTTATATCTATCCCAATTTAAATTGTTAGTTCTCTTGGACATTCCTTTCGCAGAGTTTTTATTAATTAATTTTTCTACAAAATAACAATTACTAGATAAAGCTATCGCCCTATCTCCGCTAAATTCCATTTTGAAAAGTCCGGGCTCTCTTTCGCTCCATTTATCCCAAGCCAACCATTTCTTTTTTTCTTTTTCAAACCCGTCTAGTAAGTTAGGTCTAATCAATTCCTCTATCGTTTTTCCACTAACTCCTATATACATACTATCTGTATCCATCTGTATTAATTCAAAGTCTTCTCTTTTTACGTATTTGTCTAGAAATTCGTAGTAAAATTCCAACATTCTCAATTTAGCTAGTTGATAAACCGCTATTCCACAATGGAATGGTCTCTTTACCGCACACCTGGGTTTTCTTGAAGATATTTCGTACGCATCTCCTATCTCTTCCAAATCGTCAAAGAATGCAGATCTTAATGCTTTGTCAACACAGGTTTCGTTTTGTGTATATGTCGTATTTAAATGTCTCTCCGTTGCCTCTATCATTTTTCCACAACACGAGTTTCCTAATAATTTCATTATGTCGGCTACTGGTTTCTTATTTGGTTCTACATCACCTGTTCGTCTTGCGGCTGTAACTTCTTTTGCGAACCATTCGAATGGTTTTCCTCTAATATAATCTATAACACGATGATGAACTCCAGTTATTTCTAGGCCGTGTTTTAAATACCATTTCAACAGTGGCGCGTACAGCAATACTTTAGTGGCGGTCATAGATCCCACCAATTTTTTTCCATCTCCTCTTGTTCGGCCAGTATCTTTTAAATATTTTAACATGTGTGTGGGAACTTCATCAACCTCTACTTCTCTGTTTATAAATATTGGGGACATTTCAGAAAACTTATCTTTTAAGTTGTGTGGAACTTCTATATCCACCTCCGCAAACCCAAACCAGTCTCCAGATAAAACTCTTTTACAAAACTTTTTAATAAATTTAGGGTTATGTGGGGTATCTATATGGTGTATAGTTTCTCTCCCACACGGCATCTCTTTATTTAACGTAGATAAATAGAACGCGTTTGCATCGTACCCCAAAACAGCCTTGCAAGGTTTGGAACCCACTCTAATATTTGAAACACCAGCTTCTGCATATCGTGTAAATACTATTGATGGACCGCCAACTAGAGCGTCCTTCATCATTTCGTATGTTTCTTCTTTTGGTGCATATAGAGCATCCTCCGGTATAATCGTCTTTGAAGATTTTTGTTCAGAGTGTTTCTTCCTTCGTACGTTGTACGAGGGTTCGTACCAGTATCGTACCAGACTGCCGTACTACCAGGTCACCAGTTATCCATATGAGTCCACACATTAAACATAGATGATCGAACATTTTGGCATCTCTAGTTCTCTATTTACATTATCCCATGGGTAGAGAAACGACAAGATAACAATGGAGCCCCCAGTGAGAATTTGATGTGTGTGGTACTCGATACACGACGAAACGGACGCGTTATACATTCCACGACTGAATAGAGGACATCTGATGGAAATTACCATACCTAGTACCAGTGGAACTATTTACGTGCTATTCTAGAGCAATTACGTGCTCTCCATACGCCATTTCACGTGTGCAGATTTGGACTGCAGACCGATACGCGATATATAGCCATATGGCAGAGCTCCAGTTAAGTTCTGTAAAAGCAGAATGCTGAGGACAGCTTTCGTTACCGGGGAGAAGACCAGCGGCCATCTTGGATTGCTTCACCAAATCGTGAACAAACACACAATTATACCCATATACATTTAGTGACAGTTGTAGGACAGTGCCATTATTCCACCAAAGAGTGATAGGAATATACATTTAGTGACGGTGTAATAGTAGGACAGTGCCATCTTGAATTATTTCACAAAACAGTGATACCATATACGTTTAGTGACGGTATAATATGAGTGTAGGACCGTGTAAGTGTGTTCTAGTGGTCAGAGACTCGATAGTGATCAGTACATCAGTCACGTACATCAGTCCCCAAGTAAAGTAAGAAAGATCTGTCGCAAGGGTGGTGAGTACGAACTTTGTGTGTCTGTATCATGCGTACTGCAAAATAATTACAGTTATTCAAAATTTACATGTACCAATAATTAGTTTGGTATGCTGTCATTTATGGTTGCTACTGTAATCAATTTGCAAATACCAGTGATTTCATGTACATGGAGCTACAAATTGTAAGTCGGAGTGAAAGACACTCACTTGCATGCTAACTAATCATACGCGATGG
Organism: Conchocele bisecta; assembly: GCA_029237695.1. NCBI lineage: Eukaryota > Metazoa > Mollusca > Bivalvia > Lucinida > Thyasiridae > Conchocele > Conchocele bisecta. The sequence goes on along the minus strand of CM055266.1, from coordinate 144,069,668 downwards.
CCATCATGGTGGCTGGTGCACATAACATGTTTAAGCATGCTCAAACTCATACTTAACTCCTAAAAAAAAAAAAAAAATAAAAAAAAATAAATAAATAAAATAGTTCACGAAAAAACCGCCATTTTGGGAATAAATACCTAGTTTACACGTCCAATGCAGATTTAGATTTCCGTATTAGTCAGGTGTAATTGTGGTTGATACATTTTTTTTTTTTGATACTTTGTGTCTTGAGCGGTGTACATGGTTTATGCTGTTTATACTTGGTGTTTTTTCTCATTGCTTTGTCCACGGCGAGTTTACCTGGATTTGTCAATTTGTTTCGATGTCAATAGTCATGATTGATTTTGGTTAATATTGATTATTTGAATTTCATTCCGGCCAATGACCTTGGGTATGTTGTTTGTCCAGTTGACTTGGGACCTTGAAAGTGACCTTGACCTTTGGGCTGGGAATTCCATAACCCCTGTTGCAGTTGGGGCTACTGTTCCACGTAGTGTCGAGTTGATAATTGAGATTCATTTAAGTGTGTGGTGTACAGAGTGATCAATTTGCGTTCATTGCTATTGAATTGGGGATTTATTGGTCGTCAGGGGCAACCGTCATGTTGTAAATGTGACCTGAGAAAAATGTCAGTTGCGTTTTTTTTGCAGGAAAATTAATTGTAGAATATTGTATTACAAATTAACTTATTTTTCAGATACCAACATTTCATAGTGGAAACTTATTACCAGACATTGTGTTTTCCGTAATTTGAAGAGAAAAATTAATTACCGTAATTACCGTATTATTTGGGACATAAATACTTATTTATTTTGAATTTTCGAGTTCAGCAAATTTAAATTTAACTTGGATAAATTATTAATTGAAGAATTTAATTGTGAATTTAATTATAAAGTGGTACATTTTTCATTCTGTTTATAATTATAAGATTTGATTCATTGCTATACAATTACTCTCAGACATTCGTTAGTTTCCACCTATGATGTGTCTTCTATTTCAGTGCATAGTTTTCGGTTAACATTCTTATTTATTTAGGTTCAGGAATATTTAGCGGAATTACACTCAACTGAGTTGTGTATATTGGTTTTCAGGTGTCAGCGGTTCCAGTGTGTAGGGGACAGTACATGCATCTATTACTGTATATACATGATCCCCTATGTTTTGGTATCATTTGTGTTTGTTCCAGAAATTACTTGTGGTAAGGTGCGTAATTTGATCATTCTCAAAATATTACTTGACCAGAGGAGGTACAGGTAAGTCATTGAATTACGGTTGAAGTACCGTACACACCCTATAGTTTGGGACACCTGATAATTCATTTTGATGGGCCGTGTGTGACCTAGTTTGGTAGGGCGTCCATCACTTAGTCTGTTTATTTTTCTTTTGATTTTGTTAATTACGCTTGACTGGAAGCTTTGATGAGCACAACTTGCATGCAACCGTAAGCTTGTATTAAATCCAAGTCGTGATTTCTTGACTGGCAAGTTGCGTTTATACAAAGTATAATTGACTTACATGTAGGTAGCTGATTTTGTTTCACGGTTAAAGGAGGAGCCATTGGTAAGTAAGTGATTAGGTGTGATAGGCACTGAGTACAGTTGAGGTACATATTGTAGGATTACAATTGATAAAGGTGCACGACTACTGGTACATGGTGTGGTGGAATATATTGAGACATTTGATTAATAGACATTCATTTAACGAGTGATTATCAATGACGCGGTGTGATAAACCTACACAAGAATGTGTTATACATGTATAGGGATATGTTTGTCAGTAGTAAATAAACTTAGAACTTAGAAGTTCCTGGTGACTCGGTTGAAAGAGGACTTGCCTTGGTAAAGTACAGGTTGAATAACTGAACAATTTAATGAATTTACGGACTACCATCGGCGGTGAAACTGAGTTTATGACACGCGAATACACAGTGGTGACTACAGTGATACAGTGACTATATATTTAGTGAATACGTGATTAATATAATACACAGTCGAGACTACAGTGAGATATTGACTCTATATTAGTTATTTAATAAGTGATTAATAGACAGTGGTGACTACGGTGAGATAATGTCTTTATATATTTAGTGATTAAGTGATGACATATAATCTACAGTGGTGACAGTGAGTTATTGACTCTATAAGAAGGGAATACGTGGTGAATATAATATACGGTGATGACAACAGTGAGATATTGACTCTATAATTAGTGATCAAGTGAATACAGTGATATATTGACACATAGTAGTATGTATAGTGAATAAGTTAGTATACGGTGGTGACATCCGCGAGATATTGACTACAGTTAGTGAGGTAGTGGAACATACACAGTGGTGACCCGAGTCACACATTGCTACTTTATACTTGTGACATAAAGTTGTTCAGTACTAAAGATGGAAGTATCTGAGGAGGATCTCCAGCTTTTAGATGCATTTCATGCACTGAAAGTCAAGCCGAAGATTTCTTCACCAGAGGATTTGGTTTCCTTCATGAAACATATGGGAAAGGAAATGGCAGAAGAATCTTTGTCGACATCACATGTAACTCCGAAAATGTATCCGACAACTGCCAGAGTGCCCGAGTAACAGGACCGAAGTCGGGCACAACAGAGGATAGTAGAGGTCCCAAATTGGTTGGAGAAGTCAATGAAGCCAACATACAAATCAACAGCACCAAGACTACAGCACTGTTAGACACAGGAAGTTGTATAAGTATCATTTCCGAAGACTTTTACAAAAATCACTTTGCTGACAACAAGATCAAACCACTCGATAGGATTTTAAATATTGAATGTGCCGACGGGAACAACTTACCATATTTAGGTTACATTGAGGCGGAGATCACAACTGTGGAGGGAATTCCACAGTCAAAGCCAACACCGTGTATATTCTTGGTGACACCTGAAACTTCATACACTGCCAAGACACCAGTGTTATTAGGTACGAACATACTGAACGAGCTGGTTACTGAATGTAAGGAAACACATGGGGAGAGATTTTTGCAAATCGCACAACTCACTACACCATGGTATCTCGCTTTTCGAGCGATAACTGTTAGAGAAAAACAGCTGCGACGCAACAAAGGTAGAATTGCGATAGTTAGGAGTGCAGAGTCGTCAAGAATCACAATAGGACCCAATGAGAGTAAAAATATACGCGGATATTCTGATAGAGAGATTGATCACCAACCTACATGTGCCATATTACAAGAGTCTAAAGAATCGTCATTGCCATCGTTTATAGACATCACGCCGTCAGTCATACATTATGAGAACCGTAGGAAGACGGACATTGTAGTGAATGTGACCAATTTGACAACTAATGCAGTAACGGTGACACCAAAGTCGGTATTGTGCGAAATGCAACCTGTAACAGTTGACACGACCGTCTTCGACAAGATTCAAGAGACCAAAGAAATAGACAAGATATTTACCGAAATACACATAGAGCCAGACTTGTCGGATCAACAGAACAATACACTGAAGGAGCTACTCACAAAACATCGTGACATCTTTTCCAAAGACGATACCGACATCGGACAATGTGATCTGATTAAACACCGAATAGACCTGATCGATGATACTCCATTTAAGCAAAAGCACCGTAGAATACCTCCCCACATGGTGGATGAAGTGCGACAACATCTTGAACAACTATTGGCCAGTGGTGTCATACAGAAATCTAAAAGCCCATGGAGTTCGAATGTGGTGCTGGTGCGGAAAAAGAATGGAAAGTTGAGAATGTGTGTAGACTATCACGTTCTAAACCAGAAGTCAGTGAAGGATGCATACGCGCTTCCTAGGATTGAAGAGGTGTTTGATGTGCTAAAGGGAGCATCAGTGTTCAGTGTGATTGACATGAAAAGTGGTTACCATCAGGTAGAATTAGAAGAGGAGCACAAGGAGAGGAGTGCATTCACAGTAGGTCCGCTTGGATTTTTTGAGTATTCCAAGATGCCGTTTGGTCTGGCAAATAGTCCTGCGACATACCAGCGCTTAATGGAGGAATGCCTCGGGGACTACAATATGAAAATTTGTGTGATTTATTTGGACGATTTAATTATTTTCAGCAAAAACGCAGAGGAACATTTTGAAAGATTAGATTTAGTTTTAACACGTCTACAAGAGTGCAACCTAAAACTTTCGGCGGACAAATGTTTTTTTATGCAGAAAAGAGTGAAGTTTCTTGGACATGTAGTGAGCGAGCATGGAATTGAGACGGACCCTGACAAGGTAGAAAAGGTAAAGAACTGGCCTACTCCTACCAACCCAGATGAAGTACGTTCCTTCGTCGCCTTCGCAGGGTACTAGACGATTTGTTACGGATTTTTCGAAGATCGCAAAACCCTTGACCGACCTTCTACCACCGACTACGAGCAGAAGAAATAAGAAGAAAGAACAAAAAGAATGGAGATGGACGGAGCAAGAAGAGTCCGCATTCAGAAAATTGAAGGAACACTTGACCACCGAACCTATACTTGCATACCCTGACTTTCAAGAACCGTTTGAACTCCATATCGATGCTAGCACCAAAGGATTGGGAGCAGTATTGTATAACATACAAGATGACCAGAAAAGAGTAGTATCCTACGCCTCTAGATGTCTTTCCAAGTCTGAAAAGAACTACTCGGCCTATAAACTTGAGTTTCTCTCATTAAAATGGGCAGTAACTGAGAAGTTCTCAGACTATCTGATGGGAACACATTTTGTAGTACTAACGGATAACAATCCGTTGACCTATGTACTTACAAGCGCAAAACTTGATGCGACAGGGCAACGCTGGGCGTCAGCTCTGGGTCACTACAATTTTGACATTATATATAGACCAGGGGTTAAGAATACCGATGCGGACGGAATGTCAAGATACCCGCATGAAAGGATGACCGAAGAGAGAGCTAAGATAGAAGATCAGACTGTGAAGGCTATATGCCATTGCACATCAGGACCATACATACATTAACATGTGCAGGAATAAACATAATTGAAGCGACAGAGACACCCGGCCAGACAATGGCACAAGTGGAACTTGCAGAGATAAGACGAAGCCAAAGAGAGGATCCTGTCATTGGGAATTGGATACGTGCAGTTATAGATCGACGTATACCTAACCATACATTGAGAACAAGAGACGACAACAACATGCGGAAGAACTTTTCGAGCTTGAAAGTAATCCGCGGAGTTCTGTATAGAGAGCTGAAGAACAGAGATGAACTCGTTAACCAGTTAGTGTTACCGGACTGTTACCGGAGAAGGGTACTAGAAGAACACTTTCATTGTTACGCGAACGTTTCTTTTGGCCTGGGATGACTGCGGACGTAGATAGGTGGATTTCGACATGTGATCGCTGTTTAAGAAGGAAGACCTCCACCAACATTCGGACGCAACTCGTTAACATTGAAACTACGTATCCGCTTGAACTTGTTTGTGTAGACTATCTCACATTGGAAACTTCAAAAGGAGGATTTGGAAATGTACTCGTGATTACGGATCATTTTACAAAGTATGCGCTCGCGATACCAACGAAAAACCAAACAGCTAGAACAACCGCTGAAGTCATATACAACAATTTCATCCTCAATTACGGTATACCTACAAAACTACATAGCGACCAAGGAGCAAATTTTGAATCAGGAATTATTAAGGAACTCTGCCAGATATCAGGAATCACAAAGACAAGAACTACGGCCTACCATCCAATGGGGAATGGGCAAACGGAAAGGTACAATAGAACCCTACTCAACATGTTAGGTACATTGGAAAACTCACAGAAACTTGACTGGAAGAAGTACTTGCCATCATTGGTTTATGCATATAATTGCACAGCCCACGAAACTACAAAAGTATCACCATTCGAATTGATGTTCGGCAGAAAACCCAAGTTACCCATTGACTCTGTATTTGATTCCGCTTTGGTGGAAACGCGAACTCCAAAGACGACCAGAGATTACATCGATGATCTGAAAGATAGAATGGCGACCACTCAGCAAATAGTGAAGAAACATACAGAGGAATCTCAAAGAAAACAGAAAGGACAATATGACAAGAAAGCGAAAGCTTCAGAGATCTCAGTTGGGGACAAAGTTCTGGTAAAAATCCTGGCGTACGAAGGCAAGCACAAGATCGCTGACAAGTTTGAGCAAGATATATACAGAGTCATGGAGCAACCAAGACCTGATATACCGGTGTTCAAGGTTAAGTCATCGAAAGGTGTAGAAAAGACGCTACACAGAAATCATCTATTGCCAGTAGAGCTAGATGATACCGGTGACGAAGTTGAAAACATTACTGTTGAGTATCGACCGATACCAAGAAGACGACAATCCTTGAATCAGTCGGTCCAACAAGATGAAGAAGAACAGAAGGATGCATCCAAGGATAAAGGCAATACCCATGTAGAACCTTTAAAGAGAGATAACGTGATAGAAGAGGAGACAGACTCAGAATGGTCTGACATGGAAGCAGAAAAGGAGTATGTACCAAGTACATATATCTATGGGGACGCCCATGGTTTCGCAGAAGCAGAGATAGAAGAGGTGGCAGAGGTAGTTACAGTAGAAGTTGAAGGTGTACAACATTCTCAGACAGAGATATTGGTAGATGAGAGCGTCACAAATGACCTTACTGAGGAAAAAGCAGTAAAGAATGTAGGCGAGGAATCAGAAACGGTAGAGACAGACCAGACCAGAAACCTCACTGATGATAAAGTCGATGAAGACAATACAGAGGCGAAGACGCAAGACAGAACCGAAGATCAGACAGAGATCAGAGATCAACCGAGACCCCCACCGAGACCCCCACCTAGACCGCCGCCGACAAGGAAATCCGAGAGGGTCCGTAAAGAACCCGTCTGGTTTGATTCTTACCAGATGAACCAGATGGTGCAGGTGCCCAGACCATTGGACAGTAAGTTACATGCTCTAGAAAAGCTTATGAGTTCCGGTTTGTTAAGTCAAGTTGATTCGGAAATAGCTCATAAGATGATCAAGAGCATAATGGACGGGTAAGTATGCTAATAGGTGTTTTTATATTTTAGATATTACAAGAAGTGATCAGACTGCTGTCAATTTCATGCATTTCTTGTCTATTAGGTCGATCAGGTTGGTGGTGTTGGCGATTCACCGACAGAGACAGATGATGCAGTAATTCATATTTTTTTTATATTTTTAGATATTAGAAGAAGTGCCCACACAGCTGTTGATTTCATGCATTTCTTCTCTATTAGGTTGATCAGGTTGGTGATGTTAGCGATTCACCGATAGCGACAGATGCGACAGTAACACATTTGTTTACTTGCATAGGTTGTTCCAGAGGATGCAGCCATGTATTGTGGATAGTGAGAGAGATAGTACAGTAAAATGTGCGGGACGTACATTTTTTCTCAGGTCAGGGGGAGTGAAGCGATACTGACAGTACCGTACTAGATTCTTTTTCGATATGATTCGAGTTTGGTTAATATTTTTATTCGGACATGATTCTTTTGTAAGAGGGTGAATGACGGGACGTCATTTATCAGGCTAGGGGAGTGTGTAACCGGACCATTATTCAGGACTTTCAGTACTTTGCGTTACCTTTTGATTTATGTGTCGGTAGAGTTATTTCCCTTTGACCATGAATGCTAGTTTTAGTAGTTTAGGAAGTGATACTGTTGCATTCTGGGTATTGTTTGGGAGTGAGCATTGTTTAGGCAGAAATCAAGGAAGACATCTTTCAAACAGCTGATGACAGATTTTATAGTTTGACGGGCGATAGTAATCATTTGTTCTACTGACATTCACCGCGAGAACGAGAACGATATCGAGTGACACCGAGTGATAGTGGCGTGTCTGAACACCCAGAACCATCCCTCTGAGTGTTTCTTCCTTCGTACGTTGTACGAGGGTTCGTACCAGTATCGTACCAGACTGCCGTACTACCAGGTCACCAGTTATCCATATGAGTCCACACATTAAACATAGATGATCGAACATTTTGGCATCTCTAGTTCTCTATTTACATTATCCCATGGGTAGAGAAACGACAAGATAACATCCACACCTCTGTGTTTATAAAATTCACACATTTTTTCCACCGCTTCTAGGAACGGTGCTACATCTAAATCGTTATAATATTTCAACCAATCTCTGAAAGTTTTCATATTATTTTCTTCGAAAATTCTACGACATTTACTTAATTCTGTTTCATCTATTAACATTTTCCCAGATAGTTTGGAATACCAATTCTCTATATCCGGTAGTCCTGGGTAATCCAGTTTGTCTGGAGAATCGAACCACTCATAAGGAAAGAAAGATTTCTGTCCTTTGCATTCGTAGGCTTTTATTCAACTATCGTAACTTACACCAGGTCCTAGATAAAGTATTACATCAAGAAATCTAAACTCTGGAGTAAATAGAAATATTGTTGCGTTTGCACGTTTTCCGACCATTACTTTCTTTGTTGTTGATGCCAGTTCGCCTACTAGGTATTTCTTTATTAAGTTTATATCGTACTTACTGCTGTTAAAACCTATAACCGGTACTTGCTCTATCCACTGTTCGATCTTGGCAATTTGTTTTTTACGTAAATGTTCTGTATCAAACCCATATCTTGACCACACTTCTTCTCTTATAGCTTTTCCCCTGACTTTCAAATCTTCTACGAATTTTTCTGTAAGTTTTGCGGGATCTTTATCACAAATATGAGTTACTGTTCCTGAGAAATTATCTCCTATACCAACGCTTACCGGAACGTGCTCGGCTTCGTACTCTAGATTATTACCGAGAGTTTCAAATTCTGGGTTGAGATATGCCTCAAAATCGTATACTATCTGATGGTGGATAAAGAGTAGTGTCGCAACCGATCTTTATGTCTTTACCCGTTCTTTGAAATTCGCATTCCCACATAACTACTAGGTTGAATTCTTTGCTTCTTCTAATAAATGTATCTCTTCTCATAGTGGATGCGCGTTCTTCTTTTCTATGCTTTGCATGAATCTCACACCCGTGCCAGTAACAGCCGTGATATTGATATACGGTATTGGTTTCTGTACAGTATCCATCTACTGGAGCTCCTAAAACCCATCTTTCACCCCCGTGCCCACACTGTTCGTGGTGAATGTGAATTCCCTCCCGCTTTTCCACAGAGTACATCCAATCGATCGCCCCATAACTGTTAGAACTTTTTGGGTAGAACGCTTTCTCGAACGACGAACGCGGCGCTCTAAATAATTACCATCACATATTACTTTTGTCTCACCTTTCATACATGTTGGTCCGTGTCTCTTCATATTACTTGCTTTCGTGAATTTCTGCTTGCAATTATCGCAGGCGTAAATTTTAGATAGGTTTTTAAGGTTTTTTATCAGAAATGCGTGATTATTAAACAGTCCTATTGTCATTGGTTTATTACCTATTGCCTTATAGTGTGCTGGTACCTTTTTCAACCACCATACGCTACATTCGGTGGGTTGATATACTTCTATACCGATTTTAAAAAACTCTTCAACCTTTTTCAGATCTGAAAAAGGAATTGGTGAAACCACATTACTACCAAAATATTGCTTACTAAATTCTCTCGCTTTGTCCGTACATCTGTCGGGTCTGTTACCTGTCATATGCATCGCTAAACATCTGAACAGACACAGGTCGTCATTATACTTATCTAAAGAATACATACGTTTTTTATTCTTCAACAATTCTAGAAGTTCTCCTCCTGCTGCTTCTTTGGATTGTAGTCCCAAATCTATTCCCCTACTGCCCTGCTTTACAAAAACCTCTACCCATCTTACAAACTTCCACTTTGTATTCGGTTTGTCTATTTTATCGGACATTATTCGTGTTTGCTCCTTATCTGACAGCCATTTTTTAACGGTTTTCATTGATGATAGTGGTTCGCTACCACCGAGATTTTTGTGAAATATTAGAGTTATAGGTTTTCCATTTTTAATTTCCTCCATATGTTCTAGCTTGTAAGAATATGAATATCTCAAATAAAAATTGGTTGTTATGTAAGGAGCGAGTTTATCGGAAATGCGTTCAGACCCGTTAATGCCAATGTTTTTACGAAAGGATAATGTAACTACCCGTCTTCCATTTTCTACCTTTTCCAATGTTTCATCGTGAGCCCCCAATATTTCTTCACCTTTTTCCACTATCGCGCGAACTGTAGATCTTTTATTTGGTATTTGGTCACCTGTGTGTCTAATTTGAGACAAATTATTTGTGCTTGAAGGTTTTATTACACTAGCCCTTAGCTCCGCAATACTTTCTTTTTGAATTCTGTTACCAACTTCCTCCGCTAGTGAGAGGTCTTTAAATGCCCCTCTTTTATAGGCGCGGGTAAACCGCTTCATAAACGCCTCATTCTTTGTGGCATTTATCAGCTTTGTCAACCCTCTAACTCTCAACCGTGTACTATAAGTAATCCCTAGAGATTTGGCTTCTCTTCTCAAACTTTCTATTTCTGCTCTAGTTTCTGGCGTTATCATATTTTCTGTATATACTTTTGTATATATACTTTTGTATAACCTATAAAATTTATCTGTTCAATTGGACGTGAAAAATTTACATCATGTTTTTTTCACGTCCAATTGAACAGATAAATTTCATAGGTTATATACATATATAATGGAGTGTGTGACTTGTTGTAAGACGTTTACGTGTAAAGACTATCTACGAAGGCATCTAGCGAGACGTAGAAAGTTTCCTTGTGTCCCCCCACAATTTCAATGCCCCAGATGCCCTTGTAAATTCATTAGTGCCCAAACTCTTTGTAGACATAAGCAACTATGCTGTCAGGTGGCTAAAGGTGAACGTGGTAGACTAGAGCTGGTAGAATTAGTTGCTGATCTGCGAAATAAATTAGCTATATCGGAGGAGAAAAATGGGGTGTTGGAATATAAACTATTGTACTTGCATTAATGATTTCAACTTTTTTCAAAAGTCAATTACCAATATAATTGGGACTACAATACCACCACCAACTTTTGGTTGGAGGTGGTATCATTTTGACCCCCTCTTTTCAAAATTATTTTCTCCAAAAATTCATAAATTTGCTGTCTGGAGACAATTTCCTCGTTAACCAATTTTTTATTTTTCGGGGGTGGTGGGGGTATTATAGAGGGTTATAAATGATATCATGGTAAGTGGTATCATTTTGACTCCCTTACTACTACTTCTGGAGATTTTCGCCGAGAATGATTTGACTTTTGATAACATTTTCAGAGCAAATGCGTAATAATTACTAATTTAATATTTGTCAACATTCGATATCGTTTACAGAAAATGTACACTATTATCAGATTCATCTTCGTCGAAAATCTCACGTGATAAGCCTGATTACCTTATGAACTGGCGCAATATTATAACACGTCGGGCAAAACATGTAAAGGGTAACAGGTCTGTGGTGGAAAGGGTTAACTCTGTGCGTACTCAAACCCACAGTTGGAATAGTCGGACGTGTGACACAAAGAAAATGACCATTACAAAAATATCCATTACCCCACCCACTTGATCTCGTTCTATTATTAACGTCATGTACAGTACGATACCAGGTGGGTGGGATAATGGGATTTTTTTAATAGGCATTTATTTTGGTGTCACAGGTCCGAGTCTTCCACCTGTGCTCACCATATGAGTAAACACAGATTGCAACGCACGAGCTTGTCACGTGACGTTGCAGCTGATGGAACAGGATATCGGTCATTGGGTCATTGCGTCATCGAATGCACGCGTTTACAATAATGGATTGCACGGACCTGCGTAGATCTACATTCTACATGATGAATAAATAAAACATGACGTTAAAGGTACATGCCCTCGCAGCAGGTTACACTGTACTACTACTTTTCATTTTCTGTCATGCCTTATATGAGCCATTTGTTGACCCACTAACGAGTTATTTTTAATTACGGCGAGTGTTAATTGGTGTTAAATCGCATTTTATATGCCGCGACCAGAAAGGGTATTTTCCGACCTCGTGCTATTTTTACCAACACGCGTCACGTGACACGGTCAATCATATCACATCTTTGACATGCGCAGTGAAGTATCGGAATTTGAGAAGAAAAATCTCTGTTCCGAGTCCAAATCTAAATCTCCACGTAGGCTAACTCTTTCCATTTGGTGATCTGGTCGCCAATATTAACCACTCTCTCTCTCTCTGTACTGCCTGTCACTGTGCCTTTCTTTTGGCCGACGCCTTTTCATATAATTTCCGTCCTGGACATTTCGACATGTTGATATTCTTGTTTACATATTGGGAAGCCTACTGGCGCGCGTAGTATACTGCGCATGCGCACCGCAAGCCGTGATTTGAAAGTGGTCGTCCCCGCACATTATCAAAATAGACTGTTACCGCCGCGCGTCGCTAACAGTAAATTGATAATTAATAAATGATTATATTTGTATAGCGGGCACTCGTAATTTTTAGAACTGGTGGAATAGTGACATAATTATACACTTATTTAATTCCTATAAAGAACATTTTGGGCCTACTGCGTGGGCATGTACCTTTAACAATTCTTGGATTCAATATATTTATTACATGCGAAGATAACAGTGAAAATTTATGGCATTTTATAGGCATTGGCGACGTCGTTCATTCGCAGTCACAGTGTGTGTACATTTATTTTTTGTTGACATTATGATGCGTCTTGGGCGAGAACGGATATAGCACCGTTCGGATAAGCAACACGGAAGGTTGTATGTCGCCGGACTTCCGTGTACTAACGGGGTCGCACTGTACTCGTAAATACCGGTACGATGACATCTCTCATAACTACCTGTCTTCAACCACGCACACTTAACTAGAACCATTATGTGATGTATATATACCGAGTATAACTTATGGATTTCTTATCTCTAATACGATGTATTTCACCTTATCGATTATTGCGCAACACTAGGTAGTGTTTATCTTCAGGTTTATATATTTTTTTTTTTAACTTCTATCCTTACAAACGAAATCGCTATGGTAAACAACTGCATGACAACGGCGTTCCTATCCGACCACTCGAGGAAGTATATGGTCTCGCGGTTGATGAAAAAATATGTTCCATTCTTCTCATACATACCCGCCGAACTGTGGGGGGAAAATCCAAGTAGTATATAAGAGTCAACAATGATACCACCTCCCTATGGGAGCCACCGCGCGTAGCGGGGGGCTTCTATATGGAGGTGGTATCAAATTTTCTTAGTTTTCTGAAAATACAGAATGGCCTTTCCCGATGTGTCACTCGCCAAATCGGACCAGTGACAAGAAAATGCTCTCGCCAACATGAAAATTGATTCGCCATGGCGAGCGGGGCGAGTGAATGTTTAAGCCCTGGTGACGTATGGTAATTACCGATACCACCATTAATGTTTTGCAGTTTTACACTGCGAACCGACAATTAAATAATTGCCGTGTTTCACTCGATCCCATAATTAAATAATTGCCGGTTTTCTGGAGCCCATAATTAAATAATTACTCTGTTATTCACTGGCCCCCACCATGCATCAATTAGAATTTCCTGTGGACCCAACCACCCATACATTTTAATTTCATGCAGACCCCACCACCCATCAATAAATAATTTGGGTGCCCCCCACGTTTAATTTTGGAATCACCCTTACACCACTATCTTAATTTGTTGTCGTCTGCTGTTTATTTTCTATTTTCCATTTTTATCATCAAAAACATTCTTTGACAGCACTTTAGAATAATTTACAACATGCCTTGATAGTACTTCAGAATCATTTCCATTATATGATACTGAAGTGCTATCAAACCATGTTTTTATTGAGAAATGAGGCAAGATATAAAAGCAACAGCAGACGACAATTGCTGTGTGTAGCGCGGCCGAAGGGTTAAAAGTAGTTTTTCAATCCTATGGCGGGGAATGAACCCAGAACCGTCGGTATTTAAATCAAATGCTCCACCACTACACAATCAAACATCTATCTAAATGGAGTTTTTGTCAGACCGTGGCAAATATACACACCCCAACAAAGGCAACCTTGCTGTCGTCTTCAGAGTCGCAGCATTTCTTTACTGCCGCGTTGAACACGGTGAAGTTACAGCGACTGATGATGGCCAACTGACCTATCTGCTGACCTAGGACACACCCTGGAATGTCATGGAAAATAAGATATATCAGTGGATATGTGACTGATGATTCAGGGCTTCTAAAGTTTTCAGTTTACCGGTTCTGGACCGATTTTTGAACCCTCAGACCGATTGAGATTGGAAAACTAGTCTTAAAAATCGGTCCGAGAAAAATTGGTGCTATTTCGCTATAAACCTTGTAAAATTACCGTTTTTGACCACCAAGTAATGTCCATTTTATGACACATATCCGCGGGCCATATCCGTGTTAAACCAGTGTGTACTCGTTGTGTATTCAGTTTCTCCTAGTATCGATTTTTCTTAACACACGCGTGGTGGACAGGTGTATGTATACCAGCGTAAAGATACGAGACTCGCCATGTTAAAATAAAATAAAATAAAGAAACCATGCACTGTGTTTATCTGTGTTCGTAATATTTAACCCCAAGTAACTGACACGGACTATCGGCCCGGGCTATTCGATAATAAGTTAGGAACTGTTACATTACGCTGTATTAGGGGTCATTTTTGTGTATATAAAATGTACATGTACGTAGGAATGCCGCAGATCCTGATGAGCCGGCTCACGTGATCTACAATTCGCAAACATTTTGATAAACGATAAGGTACGTCTGTCGTGTTAAAAGCATGACTCATTAGGGATCAATTGAAGTCCTAAATCACACCGCCGATGTACTTTGAACTCGATCTGAGGGTTAAAGAAACATCGAATGTTAATTCAATTGTACAAATTAATTGTTTAACACGCCAAATTAGGCCAACAAGTCAGTGTGAACAGTGATAATAGCATAATTAGCAATGAATTACGAGTTGGGTATATAACGCATTTTCTTTTCTATGTTGTCCGTCATTCGATTATTATTGAAATGGCACAACAAACTATTTTGTCATTATTCACAAAGACAACTTACCGGCTTGGCAACCCAGCGGAGAGGAATAAATACACAAGAGCTGTAGGAGAACAGCATAGCTCGACTACGAGGGTTGTCGATGTACACATAGCTTGACAAACAAGGTGGCTGCGGCCTGCATAAAAACCTTAACCAAGGTTGACTAAAAAACTTAACCAAGGGAAATTAAGTAAGTAATTCAAGGTTAAATGTAGGTCAATGACAGATATAGGTCAGGGGTTATTGATGTACATCATTAGGAGATGAAGTTTTCCAAGTATGGTTGCTGTAGGCCCAGGAGTATTCCATATACAAGCTTGACTAAAAACCTTAACCAAGGGGAAATAACTAAGTAATCCAAGGATAAAAGTAGGTCAAGGTCAAATATAGGTCAGGGATTATTGATGTACATCACTAGGAGATGAAGTTGTCCAAGTATGGTTGATGTAGGCCCAGGAGTATTCCATATACAAGTTTGACTATAAACATTAAACCAAGTAATTCAAGGTTAAATGTAGGTGAAGGTAAAATATAGGTCAGGGGTTATTGATGTACATCCCTATGAGAAAAAGTTATCCAAGTATGGTGTCTGTATGCACAATAGTATTCCATATACAAGCTTGACTGAAAACCTTAACCAAGGTTGACTAAAAACCTTAAAGGGGGATTATCAATAATTCAAGGTTAAATGTAGGTCAAGGTGTAAATATAGGTCATGGGGTTGTTGATGTACATCACTAGGAGATGAAGTTGTCCAAGTATGGTTGGTGTAGGGCCAGGAGTATTCCATCTACAAGGTTGACCTTAACCTTAACCAAAGAGAATTAACTAAGTAATTGGAGAGGAAATGTAGGTGAAGGTCAAATATAGATCAGGGGTTATTGATGTACATCCCTATGAGAAAAGGTTGTCCAAGTATGGTGTCTGTATGCACAATAGTATTCCATATACAAGCTTGACTGAAAACCTTAACCAAGGTTGACTAAAAACCTTAACCAAGGGGGATTAACTAATTAATTCAAGGTTAAATGTAGGTCAAGGTGAAATATAGGTCAGGGGTTGTTGATGTACATCACTAGGAGATGAAGTTGTCCAAGTATGGTTGGTGCAGGGCCAGGAGTATTCCATCTACAAGGTTGACCTTAACCTTAACCAAAGAGAATTAACTAAGTAATTGAAGAGGAAATGTAGGTGAAGGTCAAATATAGATCAGGGGTTATTGATGTACATCCCTATGAGAAAAGGTTGTCCAAGTATGGTGTATGTATGCACAATAGTATTCCATGTAGAAAGCTTGACTAAAAACCTTAACCAAGGGGAATTAACTAAGTAATTCAAGGTTAAATGCAGGTCAAAGTCAAATATAGGTTAGGGGTTGTTGATGTACATCACTAGGAGATAAAGTTGTCCAAGTATGGTTGGTGTAGGGTCAGGAATATTCCATCTACAAGCTTGACTAAAAACCTTAACGAAAAGAGATAACTAAGTAATTCAAGAGGAAATGTAGGTCAAGGTCAAATGTAGGTCAAGGTCAAATATAGATCAAGGGTTATTGATGTACATTCCTAGGAGATGAAGTTGTCCAAGTATGGTGGGTGTAGGGCCAGGAGTATTCCATATACAAGCTTGACTAAAAACCTTAACCAAGGAGAATTAACTAAGTAATTGAAGAGGAAATGTAGGTCAAAGTCAAATATAGGTCAGGGGTTATTGATGTACATCACTAGGAGATGAAGTTTTCCAAGTATGGTTGCTGTAGGCCCAGGAGTATTCCATATACAAGCTTGACTAAAAACCTTAATCAAGGGGAAATAACTAAGTAATCCAAGGATAAAAGTAGGTCAAGGTCAAATATAGGTCAGGGATTATTGATGTACATCACTAGGAGATGAAGTTGTCCAAGTATGGTTGATGTAGGCCCAGGAGTATTCCATATACAAGCTTGACTATAAACATTAACCAAGTAATTCAAGGTTAAATGTAAAATATAGGTCAGGGGTTATTGATGTACATCCCTATGAGAAAAAGTTATCCAAGTATGGTGTCTGTATGCACAATAGTATTCCATATACAAGCTTGACTGAAAACCTTAACCAAGGTTGACTAAAACCTTAACCAAGGGGGATTAACTAATTAATTCAAGGTTAAATGTAGGTCAAGGTGAAATATAGGTCAGGGTTGTTGATGTACATCACTAGGAGATGAAGTTGTCCAAGTATGGTTGGTTGTAGGTTGGCCAGGAGTATTCCATCTACAAGGTTGACCTTAACCTTAACCAAAGAGAATTAACTAAGTAATAGGAGAGGAAATGTAGGTGAAGGTCAAATATAGAATCAGGGGTTAATTGATGTACATCCCTATGAGAAAAGGTTGTCCCAGTATGGTGTAATGTATGCACAATAGAATATTTTCCATGTAGAAAGCTTGACTAAAAACCTTAACCAAGGTTGACTAAAAACCTTAACCAAGGGGAATTAACTAGGTAATTCAAGGTTAAATGTAGGTCAAAGTCAAATATAGGTCAGGGGTTGTTGATGTACATCACTAGGAGATAAAGTTGTCCAAGTATGGTTGGTGTAGGGTCAGGAATATTCCATCTACAAGCTTGACTAAAAACCTTAAAGGTACATGCCCACTTAGTAGGTACAAACTGTTCTTTATTTCAATTAAATAAGTGTATAATTATGTCACTATTCCACCAGTTCTAAAAATTACGATTTCCCGCTATACATATATAATCATTTAGTAATATTTATTTACTGATAGTGACGCGCGGTGGTATCAAGCTATTTTCATATGCAAATGAGGCATGATATTTTTTAATTATTTATACTAATTAAATGCATCACCTGAACAAATAAAGTTTTTCGACAGATTATAAAGTATGATCATTGCACATAGAAAAATAAATACGGAGAATATATAGTAATATCCGTTAACATTTAAGGAAACACGGTTATCGCCCCTGATATCAGTGTGGAAATTTATTTTAGATATAAAATGTATATTAATGTCAATCAATATGTTGGGTAATGGTGAATTAATGTTTATTTTGCCAGAACATGTCTCAGATGATGTCTCTGATATAAAGAAAATTTTGTGCATACTGAGTGGGCATGTACCTTTAACGAAAGAGAATTAACTAAGTAATTCAAGAGGAAATGTAGGTCAAGGTCAAATGTAGGTCAAGGTCAAATATAGATCAAGGGTTATTGATGTACATTCCTAGGAGATGAAGTTGTCCAAGTATGGTGGGTGTAGGGCCAGGAGTATTCCATATACAAGCTTGACTAAAAACCTTAATCAAGGGGAATTAACTAAGTAATTGAAGAGGAAATATAGGTCAAAGTCAAATATGGGTCAGGGGTTATTGATGTACATCACTAGGAGATGAAGTTTTCCAAGTATGGTTGCTGTAGGCCCAGGAGTATTCCATATACAAGCTTGACTATAAACATTAACCAAGTAATTCAAGGTTAAATGTAAAATATAGGTCAGGGGTTATTGATGTACATCCCTATGAGAAAAAGTTATCCAAGTATGGTGTCTGTATGCACAATAGTATTCCATATACAAGCTTGACTGAAAACCTTAACCAAGGTTGACTAAAAACCTTAACCAAGGGGGATTAACTAATTAATTCAAGGTTAAATGTAGGTCAAGGTGAAATATAGGTCAGGGGTTGTTGATGTACATCACTAGGAGATGAAGTTGTCCAAGTATGGTTGGTGTAGGGCCAGGAGTATTCCATCTACAAGGTTGACCTTAACCTTAACCAAAGAGAATTAACTAAGTAATTGGAGAGGAAATGTAGGTGAAGGTCAAATATAGATCAGGGGTTATTGATGTACATCCCTATGAGAAAAGGTTGTCCAAGTATGGTGTATGTATGCACAATAGTATTCCATGTAGAAAGCTTGACTAAAAACCTTAACCAAGGTTGACTAAAAACCTTAACCAAGGGGAATTAACTAAGTAATTCAAGGTCAAATGTAGGTCAAAGTCAAATATAGGTCAGGGGTTGTTGATGTACATCACTAGGAGATAAAGTTGTCCAAGTATGGTTGGTGTAGGGTCAGGAATATTCCATCTACAAGCTTGACTAAAAACCTTAACGAAAGAGAATTAACTAAGTAATTCAAGAGGAAATGTAGGTCAAGGTCAAATGTAGGTCAAGGTCAAATATAGATCAAGGGTTATTGATGTACATTCCTAGGAGATGAAGTTGTCCAAGTATGGTGGGTGTAGGGCCAGGAGTATTCCATATACAAGCTTGACTAAAAACTTTAACCAAGGGGAATTAACTAAGTAATTGAAGAGGAAATGTAGGTCAAGGTCAAATATAGACCAGGGGTTATTGATGTACATCCCTATGAGAAAAGTTTGTCCAAGTATGGTGTCTGTATGCACAATAGTATTCCATGTACAAGCTTGACTAAAAACCTTAACCAAGGCGTGACGCCGACACCGACGCCGACGCCGACGCCGGGGTGACAACATAAGCTCTACTTATTCTTCGAATAGTCGAGCTAAAAACGAAACAAGACACAGACTTGTAAAACTTTAATTTATTTTAGTCTACCGAAAATTGACCTGCAATCAATCGGCATCACGATTCGTCTGTCGTTTCATTTTTTTTCCGTCTTTGCGCTATTTTGGCACACCACGTGACCCGGTGCATACACAATTTTGTCCACTTTCGTTGTTTATAAACACGATTTATTTATCCCAATACAACATTTATCGCATTATTTCTAGTACTTTGTTTGAACTTCGAAATTTTAGTTAAAGATTTTAATAGAGGGGGGCGGGGGGGGGGATGTCAGCTCCGACAATGGCCGACAATGGCCGACAATGGCCGACAATGGCCGACAGTGTTACATCTGGACTCTGGACCGATTGGCATTCTGAAATTTTAGAAGCCCTGCTGATGATGGCCAACTGACCTATCTGCTGACCTACGACACACACTGGAATGTCATGGAAAATAAGATATATCAGTGGATATGTGACTGACGATGACGGAGATACATCTGACAGTGGATATGTGACTGACGATGACCAACTGACTAATCTGCTGACCTAGGACACACCCTGGAACGTCATGGAAATGGAGATACATCAGTGGATATGTGACTGATGATGACCAACTGACTAATCTGCTGACCCAGGACACACCCTGGAATGTCATGGAAACGGAGATACATCAGTGGATATGTGACTGATGATGACCAACTGACTAATCTGCTGACCTAGGACACACCCTGGTATGTCATGGAAATGGAGATACATCAGTGGATATGTGACTGATGATGGCCAACTGACTAATCTGCTGACCTAGGACACACCCTGGTATGTCATGGAAATGGAGATACATCAGTGGATATGTGACTGATGATGACCAACTGACTAATCTGCTGACCTAGGACACACCCTGGTATGTCATAGAAATGGAGATACATCAGTGGATATGTGACTGATGATGGCCAACTGACTAATCTGCTGACCTAGGACACACCCTGGAATGTCATGGAAATGGAGATACATCAGTGGATATGTGACTGATGATGGCCAACTGACCTAGCTGCTGACCTAGGACACACCCTGGAATGTCATGGAAACGGAGATACATCAGTGGATATGTCACTGATCATGACCAACTGACTATCTGCTGACCTAGGACACACCCTGGAATGTCATGGAAACGGAGATACATCATGGATATGTGACTGATGATGGCCAACTGACAATCTGCTGACCTAGGACACACCCGGAATGTCATGGAAACGGAGATACATCAGTGGATATGTGACTGATGATGACCAATTGACTAATCTGCTGACCTAGGACACAGGAATGTCATGGAAACGAGATACATCAGTGGATATGTGACTGATGATGACCAACTGACTAATCTGCTGACCTAGGACACACCCTGGAATGTCATGGAAACGGAGATACATCAGTGGATATGTGACTGATGATGACCAATTGACTAATCTGCTGACCTAGGACACACCCTGGAATGTCATGGAAATGGAGATACATCAGTGGATATGTGACTGATGATGACCAACTGACTAATCTGCTGACCTAGGACACACCCTGGAATGTCATGGAAACGGAGATACATCAGTGGATATGTGACTGATGATGACCAACTGACTAATCTGCTGACCTAGGACACACCCTGGTATGTCATGGAAATGGAGATACATCAGTGGATATGTGACTGATGATGGCCAACTGACTAATCTGCTGACCTAGGACACACCCTGGTATGTCATGGAAATGGAGATACATCAGTGGATATGCTGATTGATGAGACCAACTGACTAATCTGCTGACCTAGGACACACCCTGGTATGTCATAGGAAATGGAGATACATCAGTGGATATGTGACTGATGATGGCCAACTGACTAATCTGCTGACCTAGGACACACCCTGGAATGTCATGGAAATGGAGATACATCAGTGGATATGTGACTGATGATGGCCAACTGACCTAGCTGCTGACCTAGGACACACCCTGGAATGTCATGGAAACGGAGATACATCAGTGGATATGTCACTGATCATGACCAACTGACTAATCTGCTGACCTAGGACACACCCTGGAATGTCATGGAAACGGAGATACATCAGTGGATATGTGACTGATGATGGCCAACTGACTAATCTGCTGACCTAGGACACACCCGGGAATGTCATGGAAACGGAGATACATCAGTGGATATGTGACTGATGATGACCAATTGACTAATCTGCTGACCTAGGACACACCCTGGAATGTCATGGAAACGGAGATACATCAGTGGATATGTGACTGATGATGACCAACTGACTAATCTGCTGACCTAGGACACACTACTGGAATGTCATGGAAACGGAGATACATCAGTGGATATGTGACTGATGATGACCAACTGACTAATCTGCTGACCTAGGACACACCCTGGAATGTCATGGAAATGGAGATACATCAGTGGATATGTGACTGATGATGACCAACTGACTCATCTGCTGACCTATGACACATCCTGGTATGTCATGGAAATGGAGATACATCAGTGGATATGTGACTGATGATGGTCAACTGACTAATCTGCTGACCTAGGACACACCCTGGTTTGTCATGGAAATGGAGATACATCAGTGGATATGTGACTGATGATGACCAATTGACTAATCTGCTGACCTAGGACACACCCTGGTTTGTCATGGAAATGGAGATACATCAGTGGATATGTGACTGATGATGGTCAACTGACTAATCTGCTGACCTAGGACAAACCCTGGAATGTCATGGAAACAGAGATATATCAGTGGATATGTGACTGATGATGACCAACTGACCTATCTGCTGACCTAGGACACACCCTGGAATGTCATGGAAACAGAGATACATCAGTGGATATGTGACTGATGATGGCCAACTGACTAATCTGCTGACCTAGGACACACCCTGGAATGTCATGGAAACAGAGATACATCAGTGGATATGTGACTGATGATGACCAACTGACTAATCTGCTGACCTAGGACACACCCTGGAATGTCATGGAAATGGAGATACATCAGTGGATATGTGACTGATGATGGCCAACTGACTAATCTGCTGACCTAGGACACACCCTGGAATGTCATGGAAACAGAGATACATCAGTGGATATGTGACTGATGATGACCAACTGACCTATCTGCTGACCTAGGACACACCCTGGAATGTCATGGAAACAGAGATACATCAGTGGATATGTGACTGACGATGACCAACTGACTAATCTGCTGACCTAGGACACACCCTGGTATGTCATGGAAACAGAGATACATCAGTGGATATGTGACTGATGATGACCAACTGACTAATCTGATGACCTACGACACACCCTGGAATGTCATGGAAACAGAGATACATCAGTGGATATGTGACTGACGATGGCCAACTGACTAATCTGCTGACCTAGGACACACCCTGGAATGGCATGGAAACGAGGATACCATCAAGGTGGAGTATGTGGACTGATGATGACCACTAACATCCTGAATGGACCTAGGACACACCCTGAACCGGTCACGACGGAGATACCATCAGTGGAATATGTGACAGACGATGACCTCAACTAACTAATCAGGAAATGACTGTCGATGACCAACAACCCTAATCTGGCTGACTAGGACACACCTGGAATGGTCAATGAAACAGAAGATACACTCAGGTGGAAATATGGTTTGACATGGACCGATGACACAACAACCTAATATGGAAAGACCTCGGGACACCAACCTGGATGTCCATGGACAGAGAAACCATCAGTGGATTGTGGCTGATATGCCACCTGAACAAAAAAAAATCCCCCCTGCTGAACCTAGGCCACACCCTGGAATGTCATGAAACAGAAAGATAACATCCAAGTGGATATGGTGACTGACGATGACCAACTGACTAATCTGCTGACCTAGGTACACACCCTGGAATGTCATGGAAACCAAAAAAGAGATACACAGTGGAAATATCGTGACTGAGCCGATGACCACAACCCTAACTATCTGGATGACCTAGGACACACCCTGAATGGTCATGGAAACAGATGATTACAATCAGTGATAAGATGGAACTGATGATGACCAACTGACTACCTCTGGCTAAAGACCTAGGACACACCCTGGAATGTCAGGAAACCAGAGATACATAAGTGGTATGTTGCCTGATGATGCCAACTGGACTAATCTGGCTGACCTAGGACACACCGGATGTCATGGAAAACCAGAGATACATCAGTGGTATGTGCCTGACGATGACCAATGCCTATCCTGCTGACTAGGACACACCCTGGAATGTCATGGTGAAACCAGGTTAACAGTGGCAATGAGACTGACGATGGGACCACTAACTAATCTGATGACCTAGGATACACCTTGGACCTGTCCTGGAAACAGAGAAATACATCAGTGGATATGTGTCCCTGGGGGGGGAATGGATGACCAACAGACCCTATCTGGCTGCTAGGACACACCCTGGAATGTCATGGAAACAAGAGATACATCAGTGGATATGTGACTTGATGATGGCCAACTGGACTAATCCTGCTGACCCTAGGACACACCCTGGTCTGTCATGGAAACAGAGATACATCCAGTTGGATATGTGACTGATGATGGCCCAAACTGACCTAATCTGCTGACCTTAGGGATCCACAACCCAACACACCCTACACACCGGACAGGGTACCCACCCTCCTGGAAATGTCATGGCTAACAGAGATACATCAGTGGTTATGTTTGACTGTATGATGGACCAAACTGACTAAACTCATGCTGGACCTAGGACACCCACCCTGGAATGTCATGGAAACAGAGATACATCAGTGGATCTGTGACTGATGATGGACCAACTGACTAATCTGCTGTCCTAGGACACACCCTGGAATGTCATGGGAAACAGAGATTCATCAGTGGATATGTGATGAACGAAGGCCAACTGACTAATTCTGCTGACCTAGGACACACCTGGAAAGTTTCATGGAAACCAAGAGGATAATCGTTGGATATGTGACTGAACGTAATGACCAACTGACTAATCTGCTGACCTAGGACACCAAACCCTGGAAACAATGTCATTGGAAAACAAGAGATACAATCATGGGATATGGTGACTGACGATGGTCCAACATAACTAATCTGATGACCCTAGGACACACCCTGGAATTGTCATGGAAACAGAGATACATCAGTGGATATGTTTGACTGAATGAATGGACCAACTGACTAATCTGCCTTGACCTAGGACACACCCTGGTAATGTCCCATAGGAAACAGAGATACCATCAGTGGAATATGTGACCTGATGATGGCCCAACTGACTAATCTGCTGACTAGGACACACCCTGGAATGTCATGGTAAATGGAGATTAACATCAGTGGATATTGTGACTGGATGAGGTCAACTGACTAATTCTGATGACCTAGGGACACACCCTTGGAATGTCATTGGGAAACAGAGAATACATCAGTGGATATGTGACTAATGATGGTCAACTGACTAATCTGATGACCTAGGACACACCCTGGAATGTCATGGAAAACAGAAGATACTTCAGTGAATATGTGCTGATGATGGTCATGACTAATCTGATGACCTAGGACACACCCTGGAATGTCATGGAAACAGATGATATCATGGATATGACTGATGAGGTCAATGATCTGCTGACCTGGACACACCCTGGAAGTCAGGAAATGGAGATATCAGTGGATATGTCTGATGTGACCAACTGCTAATCTGCTGACCTAGGACACACCCTGGTATGTCATGGAACAGAGACATCAGTGGATATGACTGATGATGGTCAACTGATAATCTGCTGACCTAGGACACACCTGGAATGTCCAGGAAAATGAGATATCAGTGGATATGTGACTGATGATGGCCAACTGACTAATCTGCTGACCTAGGACACACCCTGGAATGTCATGGAAACAAGAGTACATAGTGGATTTGTGACTGATGATGGTCACTGACTACGCTGACCTAGGACACACCCTGGTATGTCATGGAAACAGATACACATGGATATGTGACTGATATGGCCAACTGACTAATCTCTGACCTAGACACACCCTGGAATCATGGAAACAGAGATACATCAGTGGATATTGTGATGATGATGACCAACTGATAATCTGCTGACCTAGGACACACCCTGGAATGTCATGGAAACAGAGATACAATCGTGGTATGTGACTGATGATGACAACTGATAATCGATGACCTAGGACACCTGAATGTATGGAGATACATCAGTGGATATGACTGATGAGACAACTGACAATCTGATGACTAGGGACACAACCCTGGAATGTCATGGAAACAGAGATACATCAGTGGATATGTGACTGATGATGACCAACTGACTAATCTGCTGACCTAGGACACACCCTGGTATGTCATGGAAACAGAGATAATCAGTGGATATGTGACTGAAGAGGCAACTGTAATCTGCAGAACCTAGGAAACACTGGATGTCATGAAACAGAGATACACAGTGGATATGTGACTGATGATGGCAATGACTAATCTGCTGACCTAGGACACACCCTGGAATGTCAGGAAACAGAGGATACATCAGTGGATATGTGACTGATGATGGCCATCTGACTAATCAGCTGACCTAGGAACCCTGGAATGTATGGAAACAGAGATCTTCAGTGGATATGGACTGAATGATGACCAACTGATAATTGCTGAGGCCTAGGAAAACACCCTAATGTCATGGAAACAGAGATACTTCAGAGGTTAATGTGACTGATGATGACCAACTGACTAATCTGATGACCCTAGGAACACCCCTGGAATTGTCATGAAAATTTGGAGATACATCAGTGGATAATGTGACTGATGGATGACCAAGCTGACTAATCTGCTGACCTAGGACAACACCAGGAATGTCATGGAAACAGAGATACATCAGTGGATATGTGACTGATGATGACCAACTGACTAATCTGATGACCTAGGACACACCCTGGAAAAAAGTCATGGAAACAGAGATACATCAGTGGATATGTGGACTGATGTATGGGTCAACTGACTAATCTGGCTGACCGAGGGACACACCTTGGAATGTCATGGAAACGGAGATACATCAGTGGATATGTGACTGATGATGGCCAACTGACTAATCTGCTGACCTAGGACACACCCTGGAATGTCATGGAAATGGAGATACATCAGTGGATATGTGACTGATGATGGACCAACTGACTAATCTGCTGACCTAGGACACACCCTGGCAATGTCATGGAAACGGAGATAACAATCAGTGGATATGTGACCTGATGATGGCCAACTGACTAATCTGCTGACCTAGGACACACCCGGGAATGTCATGGAAACGGAGATACATCAGTGGATACGTGACTGCCGATGACCAACTCGTAACGAGCCGTCTCATCTGGATCTACACTTTTTGCAAGTAATTTTCATAATTTTTACAAAAAAAGCACACCCTTTTTATAAATGGACTAGTCACTAGAAAATCATTTTGTGACAATTGGATTGGTCCTTCAATTAACATATCACAGTCCATTCCAGTTATTTAGGGTGGAAAGGGTTAACCTCTCCTGAAGTCTGACCTTTGTTGTCGCTGCCAACAAGTGTTTTCTCCTTGACCTTCTTCAGCACCTCGAGACAGCTGGCGGCAACATGGGCGATCTCTGGGCCGAACCGGAATGACTGCAGAACATGACTATAGAACATGACAATGTGTTTCGTCTTGCAATAACAGCTTACAGTTTTAATAGTTTTAATACTTCTCAGGTGCAGAATTGCCAATTCACCTTCCATATCCTCACAAAGGAGTGAAGTTAATAGTAATTTCAAGGCACGCCATGTGATTTTATACCTTCGGACATCTGCGTAATTTCTTGAAATACATTTACAAAATTTCCAAAAAAAATTCCGTAAATGGCTATATTCCGCATGTACTCCGACAATTTTGTCAACTTTCAAATTTATTTATGAAAAATATTGTATTTTGTAAACATATTTAATGTAATTACGCACATGTCCGAAGGTACAAAATCACACGGCATGTCTCAAATGTATTTCCCTTTGTGGGGTTATTGGAAATTACAATAACATCTTATACTGCAACTATGGGTTAACCCTTAAAGGGCGGCAACCGGATATATTGTCATCTGCTGATTTCCATTGTATCTCGGTTCTAAACAAAATAACAACTTTATCAGCACATACGAATCATATTCATGTGATTTAGTGCCTGATTGCTTGCCCACAAACCTACATGCCAGACAATTTTCGACTTTAAAAATTCAAGTTATTTGACGCTGCTTTGTTTTGTCACAGTCAAAATTTTATTTTATTTGCAGGCAGAGACTGGTTTGTGTTCAGTAGGTTTCAATAAATCTTGTTGTACGATTCACGTACAGTCGACACAAACTAGAAATGGACGCTTGTCGACAAGCGCATGTGTATCCCCCTCCCCAGATACACAAATAGTTTGAAACAAGAGGGCCATGATGGCCCTAATTCGCTCACCTGACTCCATGAACACCAGAGGAGAATGTGACATTGAGTTCATGTGTTTTAAAAAAATTGTGGTATTTTTAGATGGCGGTCATCTTGGATTAAGCGATGACTCTCATTTTACAAAATCTGAAAATGCTTCACCCAGCATCGGCCATGTGGTTCCTGAGAAAAAGACGTTAAAAATCTTGAATAAATGGACCTTTTGGTGGCCATCATGGATGACATAATCATCCGATTCCGACAAATATTGCACCAGAGTGATCGCCTCATTGATACCTTCAATTTGATGACATGACCATATTCAGTCAAAAATAAAATTTGACCCCAATTTGACCCAACGGGCCACGCCCATTTTTGACCCCGGGGTCACCATTTTAACAACTTTCAAAGAGCAATGTACATTGATCATTCCTACCAAGTTTCGTCGATTTGATATATAACATGACCATATTCGGTCAAAAATAAAATTTGACCACACGGGTCACGCCCATTTTTGACCCCGGGGTCACCATTTTAACAACTTTGAAAGAGCATTGTACATCGATCATTCCTACCAAGTTTCGTCGAAATCCGGCTAGCGGTTCATGAGAAGAAGATTTTTTAAGAATTTATGCTATTTTTAGACGGCGGCCATCTTGGATTAGCGATGACCTCCATTTTAACAAATCTGAAAAGGCTTCACACATGGACCATAACTTTTAAGTTTGGCTACCATGGGCCAAGCGGTTCATGTGAAGAAGAATTTTGAAATCTCTAATAAAAGAACGACCTTTTGACCTTTCGGCGGCCATCTTGGATGACATAACAATCCGATTTCGACAGAAAATGCACCAGAGTGATCGCCTCATTGATACCTTCAATTTGATATATGACATGACCATATTCGGTCAAAAATAAAAATTTGACCCCAATTTGACCCCACGGGCCACGCCCATTTTTGACCCCGGGGTCACCATTTTAACAACTTTGAAAGAGCAATGTACATCGATCATTCCTACCAAGTTTTGTCGAAATCCGGTTGGCGGTTCTTGAGAAGAAGATTTTTTAAGAATTTGTGCTATTTTTAGACGGTGGCCATCTTGGATTACGTAATGACGTTATTTTAACAATTTTGTAATCCCCCTACCTAAGGACCATGACCATGAAGTTTGGTGACTATAGACCCAATGGTTACCGAGGAGAAGACGTTTGAAAATGTTCACGGACGACGGACGACGACGGACGACGACGACGGACGACGGACACATTGCGGTAACAATAGCTCACATGAGCTTCGCTCAAGTGAGCTAAAAAGGGTGTTCGAGTTATGCTCCGGAGACTAAATCAGTGACGGAAAAAACAAAGGGAGATAACTAAAAAATTAGTGATGCAAGAGTTGTCATTCTTGCCTGACACACCTTTAGGGTTGTGGTCTATGCATGTGTGAAGTTTCATGAAAATATTCCAAAGGGTGTTCGAGTTATGCTCCGGACACGAAATCAGTGCACGAAACAACAAAGGGAGATAACTAAACAATTAACGACGCAAGAGTTGTTATTCTTACGTGCGACACACCTTTGGGTCGTCTTCTATGCATGTGTGAGGTTTAATAAACTAGAAAATGTGTTCATAGAACACGGATGTCCCACATATCGCTTTGATAATAAATGAGGCCAAATTCCAAGTCAAAATTTTCTTTACCTGAGCGTTAAAGTTTTTGAAGCACCAAGTATGTGACCTTGACCCTGGGATTGGCGGGGCAGGATGAACGTGGATTTGGCACAGGGCGGTAGAGGACCATTAGAGCAATGCGTATATGAAATATGAAGATGATCCATGAAATAAAACAGAAAGTATAAGATATTTACCCGAGCGTTAAAGTTTTTGAAGCACTAAGTATGTGACCTTGACCCTGGGCTTGGCGGGGGCAGGACGAACGCGGATTTGGCACAGGGCGGTAGAGGACCATTAGAGCAATGTGTATATGAAATATGAAGCTGATCCGTGAAAGAAAACAGAAATTATAAGATATTAACCCGAGCGTTAAAGGTTTTTAAAGGCAGCACCAAGTATGACCTTGACCCTGGGCTTGGCGAGGGCAGGACGAACGTGGATTTGGCACAGGGCGGTAGTGAACCATCAGTGCAATGTGTATATGAAATATGAAGCAGATCGGTCGAAGGATGAAGAAATTATGGACATTTACCCGAGTGTTAAATTTTAGTTTTGTGACGGCGGACGACGGTCGACGTCTTTTACTTTCAGTAACTATGTGGCTTATCACATGTTAAATATTAGCCACATAAAACCATTTTTAGCCACATAAAACGATGTTTTAGGTGGCTAATTGTAACCAACCCTATCCTTTAACAAGTACTAACCCTGTGGGGCAGCCACATAAGTTCCCTAATGTCTGCCCACAACGACGTTCTTACAGTACATACTTAGTGGCTTATCACTGTTAAATATTAGCCTGCATAAAATGATTTTTTTAGCACATAAAACGTTTTTTACAATTGTAACCAACCCTATTCCTTTACAAGTCCATAACTGTGGGGCTAGCCTAAGTACCCTAATGTGTCCCAGGGGATGGACGGACGGACAGACGGACATTCTTACATTAGGGTACTTATGTGGCTTATCACATGTTAAATATTAGCCACATAAAACGATTTTTAGCCACATAAAACGATTGTTTAGGTGGCTAATTGTAACCAACCCTAACCTTTAACAAGTCCATAACCCTGTGGGGCTAGCCACATAAGTACCCTAATGTGTGCCCGTACGGATGTTCTGACGGACGGACGGACGGACGGATGGACGGACACGGACGGACGGACGGACGGACGGACGGACGGACGGGATGCACGTTCCTACGAATGAATAATTGTTGGGTTTTTACTGTATAAAAATACCCAACAAGAGTACCCAACACTATCCTAACCCTACCCAATAAGATCCACGTACACTTACAACAAGTATCCATTCGTGTGTGCGGACGGACGGACGGACGGACAAGGGTAACACTAAATGCCCCCTCCACTATTGTGGTGGGGCATAAAAATATTCCAAAGGGTGTTCGAGTTATGCTCTGGATACAAAATCAGAGCACGAAACAACAAAAGGAGATAAGTAAACAAGAATTCCGCGGAATCAGATGCCTCGCCTTGTCCCGCCTTGACCTCGAGCCTGGGCCCGAAAGCAATTTTCACTGGCCCGAACATATTATACAATTATTGACTAGTGAGCCATAGAATATCAGATTATATTCTATGGCTCACTAGTCAATAATTGTTTTATTATATGATAATAGTATGTATATAGCACTTACGACCTTATGCTATTAGACAAAAATTGAAAAAGAATTTGAAAAAAAAAATGAATAAAAAAAATGGAAAAAAAAAGTTTAAAAATTAAAAATAATAATGCTTGCTACTGGAGCCCAGAATTTTTTTTTAATAGTCCTATATTTTTATCCTACATATATCTGCACAGGTCCACATACTGCCACAATATTGTCAACACAGTTTACGGAAATGTAATATACAAAATAAAATAATAATGCTATAAACTGGAGCCCAGAATTGTTAATAGTCCTATATTTATCTACATATATCTGGCACAGGTCCATACTGCCACAATTAAAAAATTGTCAACACCGAATAATAATGTACCTGATAAATTACCTTAAAAAGTGGTCTTAAAAAATTGAAAAAGAATGTAAAAAAAAATGGAAAAAACAAATTAAATTAAAAAAAAATAAAGGAATAATGCTCCCTACTGGAGCCCAGAATGTTTTTTAATAGTCCTATATTTATCTACATATCATATATACACAGGTCCACATATTGCCACAATATTTTCAACACAGTTTACGGAAATGCAGTTGCACATGCTAGCACATGCACAGGTGAATAGTCTGTATATAGCACTTACGACCTTATGCTACTAGACAAAAATTGAACAAGAAACGAGGCAAAGCCATGAAGGCCAGGTTTTTTCCAAGCATGGACACTTGGATAACATAATTATACCCACTTTTTGTAGACTAGATGGCCGTGGCCTGCATGTCGCGCCTTGGGGCGAGGCATGGACACTAAAAAAATAGATATAGAAAAAACTTTAACCGGACACACGGACGTACGGACGGACGGACGGACGGACGGACGGACGAACTTACATTTCAGACCTTAGGGGGTACTTGCTATATAAAAGATCAAAGGAAATACCCCGTAAGACACAATAGGCTTACGGGGTACGGAATAAGTTCCATTGTCTTCTATTGTCTTAGGCCACGCCCCCTACCCCATAAGTACCCTAATGTGTGCCCGGACGGACGTATGCGAAAATGACGACGATATCGCGCTTTCCGCAAGCAGGTGCGACAATGATGATAAACACCCATGTGAAGTATGTAGGTAATGGGTGAAGCAGTTGCAGAGATATAGTACACAAAAAAACGTTAACAAATAAATTCAAAGTAATTTGACCTTGACATTGCGCACAGGGGCCGCACGGTTGGGGGTTAGAATGAAAATATGGACGATGATAAACACCCATGTGAAGTTTCAAGGTAATGGGCGAAGCAGTTGCAGAGATATAGTATAACAAAAAAGTTTTAACCAAAAAATTTAACCAGACGTTCGTTAAAAAGTTAACGTTGAAAATGGCTAAGTCAATTACGTAGAAATAATAGGTGAAGGTAAAAAAATGGTCACATGTTGGATAGTTGTATGTGATAGGCACCCCTTGGTTATGAAGCTGTGAAAGTTTGGTGGTCCTAGTGTGTACAGTACCAAAGAAATGGACTTAAACTCGAAAACT
The DNA here is from genome assembly GCA_029237695.1 of Conchocele bisecta. Lineage (NCBI taxonomy): Eukaryota > Metazoa > Mollusca > Bivalvia > Lucinida > Thyasiridae > Conchocele > Conchocele bisecta. The sequence goes on along the minus strand of CM055266.1, from coordinate 144,036,843 downwards.
TATTAACATTGTAAACGCGAAAACTTAACATTGAAAATGGCTAAGTCGACTTGCGCGGAGGAAAAAATGGTCAAGTTAAAAAAAAAGTAACATGTTGGATAGTGATATGGGGTGGGCACCCCTTGATTATGAAGCTGTGAAAGTTTGGTGGTCCTAGGTGGTACAGTACCAAAGAAAAGGACTTAAACACGAAAACTTAACATTGTAAACGCGAAAACTTAACATTCAAAATGGCTAAGTCGACTGCGCGGAAAAAATGGGTCAAGTTAAAAACAAGAAACGAGGCAAAGCCACGAAGGCCAGGTTTTTTCCAAGCATAGACACTTGGATAACATAATTATACCCACTTTTGTAGACTAGATGGCCGTGGCCTGCATGTCGCGCCTTGGGGCGAGGCATGGACACTAAAAAAATAGATATAGTAGATGGAAAAACTTTAACCAAAAAACTTTAACCGGACACACGGACGAACGGACGGACGTATGCCAAAATGCCGACGATATCGCGCTTTCCGCAAGCAGGTGTGACAATGATGATAAACACCCATGTGAAGTATCAAGTATTGGGTGAAGCAGTGCAGAGATATAGTACACGAAAAAACTTTAACAAAAAAATTCAAAGTAATTTGACTTGACATTGGGCACAGGATCGCGCTTTCGCAAGCAGGTGCGACAATGATGATAAACACCCATGTGAAGTATGAAGGTATTGGGTGAAGCAGTTGCAGAGATATAGTACACAAAAAATAAAAAAACTTTAACAAAAAATTCAAAGTAATTTGACCTCGACATTGGCACAGGATCGCGCTTTCCGCAAGCAGGTGCGACAATGATGATAAACCCACCCATGTGAAGTATCAAGGTATTGGTGAAGCAGTTGCAGAGATATAGTACACGATTAACAAAAAAATTCAAAGTATTTGACCTGATTGGGCACAGATCGCGCTTTCGCAAGCAGGTGCGACAATGTGATAAACAATGTGAAGTAGAAGGTATTGGGTGAAACAGTTGAGAGATATAGTACTTACGAAAAAACTTTAACAAAAAAAATTCAAAGTAATTTGACCTTGACATTGGGCCATCGCGCTTTCCGCAAGCAGGTGCGACAATGATGATAAAACACCCATGTGAAGTATGAAGGTATTGGGTGAAGCAGTTGCAGAGATATAGTACACGAAAAAACTTTAACAAAAAAATTCAAAGTAATTTGACCTTGACATTGGGCACAGGATCGCGCTTTCCGCAAGCAGGTGCGACAATGATGATAAACACCCATGTGAAGTATCAAGGTATTGGGTGAAGCAGTTGCAGAGATATAGTACACGAAAAAACTTTAACAAAAAAATTCAAAGTCAAAGTGAATTTGACCTTGACATTGGGCACAGGGGCACGCGCTTTTCCGCAAGCAGGTGCGACAAGATGATAAACACCCATGGAAGAATCAAAGGTTAATTGGGTGAGCATTTGCAGAGATTATAAGAACACGAAAAAACTTTAACAAAAAAATTCAAAGTAATTTGAGACCAAATTGGGCAAAGGGGCCGCACGGTTGGGGGTTAGAATGAAAATATGGATGATGATAAACACCCATGTGAAGTTTCAAGGTAATGGGCGAAGCAGTTGCAGAGTATAGTATAACGAAAAAGTTTTAACCAAAAAACTTTAAGCGACGTAGTTAAAAAGTTAACGTTGAAAATGGCTAAGTCAATTACGTAGAAATAATAGGTGAAGGTAAAAAAATGGTCACATGTTGGATAGTTGTATGTGGTAGGCACCCCTTGGTTAGAAGCTGTGAAAGTTTGGTGGTCCTAGGTGGTACAGTACCAAAGAAATGGACTTAAGCACGAAAACTTAACATTGTAAACGCGAAAACTTAACATTGAAAATGGCTAAGTCGACTACGCGGAAAAAATGGGTGAAGTTAAAAAAAAAGTAACATGTTGGATAGTGATATGTGGTGGGCACCCCTTGATTATGAAGCTGTGAAAGTTTGGTGGTCCTAGGTGGTACAGTAACAAAGAAATGGACTGAAACACGAAAACTTAACATTGATTGTGGACGCCGCCCGCGCCGCCGCCCGCCGCCCGCCCCGCCCGCACGGCTTTCGCCAATCCAATAGCCTGGATTTTTTTTCAAAAAACCTGGCTAAAAAAGTAACATGTTGGATAGTGATATGGGGTGGGCACCCCTTGATTATGAAGCTGTGAAAGTTTGGTGGTCCTAGGTGGTACAGTACCAAAGAAATGGACTTAAACACGAAAACTTAACATTGAAAACGCGAAAACTTAACATTGAAAATGGCTAAGTCGACTGCGCGGAAAAAATGGGTGAAGTTTAAAAAAAAGTAACATGTTGGATAGTGATATGTGGTGGGCACCCCTTGATTATGAAGCTGTGAAAGTTTGGTGGTCCTAGGTGGTACACAGTTTACGGAAATGTAATATCCAATGTAGTAATTTACCTGTATAAATTACCTGTGGTCAAGACTGGACATCTGCACATGCTAGCACATGCAGCACATGAACAGGTGAATGGTTCTCCCAGTCTCTATTGTTCTCTCTACAGGTAAGGTGTACAGAGCACACGAGAAAAGGTGTACAGAGCAGACGAGAAAACGGGTCTTCATGCATTATTGTCCAGTTTGTAGAGTGCGCAAAACAAACAAGAGGGCCATGATGGCCCTAATTCGCTCACCTGACTCCATGAACACCAGAGGAGAATGTGACATTGAGTTCATGTGTTTTTAAAAAATTGTGCTATTTTTAGATGGCGGTAATCTTGGATTAAGCGATGACTCTCATTTTACCAAATCTGAAAATGCTTCACCCAAGGATCTTAACTTACTATAAAGTTTGGCCAGCATCGGTCATGTGGTTCCTGAGAAAAGGACATTCAAAATCTCGAATAAATGGACCTTTTGGAGGCGATCATGGATGACATAATCATCCGATTCCGACAAATATTGCACCATAGCAATCGCCTCATCGATACCTTCAATTTGATATATGATATGAGCATATATGGTAAAAAATAAAATTTGACCCCACGGGCCACGCCCATTTTTGACCCCGGGGTCACCATTTTAACATCTTTGAAAGAGCATTCTATGTCGATCATTCCTACCAAGTTCCGTCGAAATCCGGCTGGCGGTTCATGAGAAGAAGATTTTTTAAGAATTTATGCTATTTTTAGACGGCGGCCATCTTGGATTAGCGATGACCTCCATTTTAACAAATCTGAAAAGGCTTCACCCATGGACCATAACTGTGAAGTTTGGCCACCATGGGCCAAGCGGTTCGTGTGAAGAAGAATTTTGAAATCTCTAATAAAAGAACAACCTTTTGACCTTTCGGCAGCCATTTTGGATGACATGACCTTCCAATTTCGACAAAAAATGTACCGGAGCGATCGCGTTTTTGATACCTTCGATTTGATATAGACATGACCATATTCGGTCAAAAATAAAATTTGAACCCAATTTGATCCCACGGGCCACGTCCATTTTTGACCCCGGGGTCACCATTTTAACAACTTTGAAAGAGCATTGTACATCAATCATTCCTACCTAGTTTCGTCGAAATCCGGCTGGCGGTTCATGAGAAGAAGATTTTTAAGAATTTATGCTATTTTTAGACGGTGGCCATCTTGGATTAGCGATGACCTCCATTTTAACAAATCTGAAAAGGCTTCACACATGGACCATAACTTTTAAGTTTGGCTACCATGGGCCAAGCGGTTCATGTGAAGAAGAATTTTGAAATCTCTAATAAAAGAACGACCTTTTGACCTTTCGGCGGCCATCTTGGATGACATAACAATCCGATTTCGACAGAAAATGCACCAGAGTGATCCCTCATTGATACCTTCAATTTGATATATGACATGACCATATTCGGTCAAAAATAAAATTTGACCCCAATTTGACCCCACGGGCCACGCCCATTTTTGACCCTGTGGTCACCATTTTAACAACTTTGAAAGAGCATTGTACATCGATCATTCCTACCAAGTTTTGTCGAAATCCGGTTGGCGGTTCTTGAGAAGAAGATTTTTGAAGAATTTGTGCTATTTTTAGACGGCGGCCATCTTGGATTACGTAATGACGTCATTTTAACAATTTTGTAATCCCCCTACCTAAGGACCATGACCATGAAGTTTGGTGACTATAGGCCCAATGGTTACTGAGGAGAAGACGTTTGAAAATGTTCACGGACGACGGACGACGGACGCCGAACGATGGACGACGGACACATTGCGGTAACAATAGCTCACATGAGCTTCGCTCAGGTGAGCTAAAAAAGGAGATAACTAAAAAAATTAGCTACGCAAGAGTTGTCATTCTTGTGCGCGACACACCTCCGGGTCGTGGTCTATGCATGTGTGAAGTTTCATGAAAATATTCCAAAGGGTGGTCGAGTTATGCTCCGGACAGGAAATCAGTGCGCGAAAACAAAAAAGGGAGATAACTAAAAAATTAGCTATGCAAGAGTTGTCATTCTTGTGCACGACACACCTTCGGTTCGTGGTCTAATTGAATATGTGAAGTTTCATAAAAATATTCCAAAGGGTGGTCGAGTTATGGTCAATCAGTGCGCGAAACAAAAAAGGGAGATAACTCAAAAATTAGCTATGCAAGAGTTGTCATTCTTGTGCGCGACACACTTCGGGTGTGTCTATGCATGTGTGAAGTTTCATGAAAATATTCAAAAGGGTGGTGGAGTTATGCTCCGGACACGAAATCAGTTCGAGAAACGAAAAAAGGAGATAACTAAAAAATTAGCTATGCAAGAGTTGTCATTCTTGTGCGCGACACACCTTCGGGTCGTGGTCTATGCATGTGTGAAGTTTCATGAAAATATTCCAAAGGGTGTTCGAGTTATGCTCCGGACAAGAAGTGTCTGCGGCGGACGCGGACGCGGCGCGCTGTCAAATCCATAGTATCCCCCGACGGAGTCCGGGGGATACAATGAGACACTCCTTGAGATGGTTCAAATGAGTGGTTACAACATATATTTTGGACGAAAAATTAGAAAACTTTGTGGAAAATATTTAAAACAGCTATACACCTAGATGGGTATTCCGTGTGTAATGGATTATTTCCCCCCACGCGTACCTGTGTAAGGTAGAAGACTGTGTCAGCCTGTATGCGGTCCATGGCGTTGATGGCGCCGCGGAACGAGTAGATCTGTTGGTGTGGGTCGCCGACCAGAATCTTGCCCTGCGACTGGGACGTCAGCACGTCCGTGATCGCTGCACAGGGAATGCAGAATACCAGAATGGTGGTGTCTTTTGGTATAAAGTTTATCAGGCAAGACTAGGAAACACATAGTCTTATTCCTGAATCTCGAGGCTTGCCTAGGAATTCCTACCGTTTCCAAGCCAAGACTGATTAACTTGATATAAAAAGATACCAGTATTCTATTTTCCAAGTAAGGGCTATTCCAGGAAAATTCTCAGGGGGGGGGGGGGGGGGGGGGGGGTGTTACGGGACCGCACTTTTATTTTTGACCTGTGGGTGGGGGGTGTCGAAAAAATTAATTCTGGTTGGTTGTGGGGTCGGAAGCTATATTGTTCTTGTTGGTAGGGGGTATTAAATTTACTTGATTCTGTTAGTGGTGGGTGCACTCATATATTTAATTCAATGCTGTGGGTGTTCGCGTCGATTAGAAAATTAGATTTTCGCGACCTCACAGCTTCTATTTCGTGTTATTCACAATGCATGATGCAGTGTAAAACGCTCATGTCGATTGGCCAACAAAATGACACTTCCAAAGTAGCATCCAGTGAAAACTGCCGATAGATAATTACGTCCGGAAGCTGCAATTCGTACAAAGCGTTGTTCGTTCACTTCCATTTCGCCACCGACGAATAAGACAAACACTTTCGGCATGCCCGCATTTTCATGCGTCGTTCACGATTTTGACATATTGTTACATATGCAAGGACGTGTCTTCGATAGAACACGGCAGCATCACATGTACCTACAGTACGCTCAGCACGATTTTTGGCTTCCTCCACCGACCCAGTGATCAGATGGAGAGTGGACGTAAAAATTCCTCCCACCGTGTCGGGTGGAAATCCCACTCGTCCCGGTGGAGAGGCAAATTCTCCACCATGGGAACATTTCTAAGACCGAATATGCCGCACACCGCGTTCCCCCGTGTTAACCCACGGCGCATCACCGTGCCAGTATACAGGCAGCGAGGAGAGCATTTATGGCTGAATTACTGGCGATTTGTCCCCCAGCCCCCCACACGGCGCGTCACACTGCCAGCTTACAGGTCATACTGTTAGCAAAGATTGCAATTTTGTACTTTGAAAACGTAAAACCGAAGGAATGCAATTTAACATTACAGATTTAATTTCGTCCCGTCGACCTCGGCGTAGAAACGACGGAAATCGAGCGACCATACATATTTAAAATAACAGCTGACATAACCGCGGGAAAAGGTAAACGGCCTACGTGACAATTGACATTTTCTTCCAAGATTTTCATGTAATCGATCGCATTTCCCATCCACCATATGGAACCCGATACAAACAACACAAATATTCATGCTTCCCATTTCTGTTTGAAACCGTGACACCGATTTGTTGAATCACATCCATTCCAACTAATATTTAAAACACACCAACACATTTCACGTAAATTGAGAGGATTCTCATCTGCTACCAAACCTATTTTATTAAGGAATAAAACGAATATAAAAGCATCAATATTTAGTCTTAGTTGACGATTCTAGTGTGCTGCCAATATAGTTTTATTAAGAAATTAAAAATATGAAAAAAAATATCTTTAAATTTCCTACAAGAACATGTTTTGACAAAACTTGAGAATCATCTTAGGAGACGATTTTCATATGCACAGTGCGGTAAAAACATGTTTTGTTAAGACTATGTCGCGTTTTCGTTTGGAGCCCTCGAGACCACGCTTCGCATTTTCGCGATCTCGACCTATGCACGAGATCGCGAAAACGCGAGATTGTAACATGTCACAAACACTACACGTACAAATCGAGACGATTCTCATCTGCTACCAAACATGTTTTATTAAGGAACAAGAAACGAGGCAAAGCCACGAAGGCCAGGTTTTTTCCAAGCATAGACACTTGGATAACATAATTATACCCACTTTTTGTAGACTAGATGGCCGTGGCCTGCATGTCGCGCCTTGGGGCGAGGCATGGACACTAAAAAAATAGATATAGTAGATGGAAAAACTTTAACCAAAAAACTTTAACCGGACAAACGGACGAACGGACGGACGTATGCTAAAATGCCGACGATATCGCGCTTTCCGCAAGCAGGTGTGACAATGATGATCACACCCATGTGAAGTATCAAGGTATTGGGTGAAGCAGTTGCAGAGATATAGTACACGAAAAAACTTTAACAAAAAAATTCAAAGTAATTTGACCTTGACATTGGGCACAGGATCGCGCTTTCCGCAAGCAGGTGCGACAATGATGATACACACCCATGTGAAGTATCAAGGTATTGGATGAAGCAGTTGCAGAGATATAGTACACGAAAAAACTTTAACAAAAAAATTCAAAGTAATTTGACCTTGACATTGGGTACAGCATCGCGCTTTCCGCAAGCAGGTGCGACAATGATGATAAACACCCATGTGAAGTATCAAGGTATTGGGTGAAGCAGTTGCAGAGATATAGTACACGAAAAAACTTTAACAAAAAAATTCAAAGTAATTTTGACCTTGACATTGGGCACAGGTCCGCACGGTTAGGGGGTTAGAATGAAAATATGGATGATGATAAACACCCATTGTGAAGTTTCAAGGTAATGGGCGAAGCAGTTGCAGAAGTATAGTATAACGAAAAAGTTTTAAACAAAAATAAAACTCTAACCAGACGTACGTTAAAAAGTTAACGTTCAAAATGGCTAAGTCAATTACGTAGAAATAATAGGTGAAGGTAAAATAATGGTCACATGTTGGATAGTTGTATGTGGTAGGCACCCCTTGGTTATGAAGCTGTGAAAGTTTGGTGGTCCTAGGTGGTACAGTACCAAAGAAATGGACTTAAGCACGAAAACTTAACATTGTAAACGCGAAAACTTAACATTGAAAATGGCTAAGTCGACTGCGCGGAAAAAAAAAAAAATGGGTGAAGTTAAAAAAAAAGTAACATGTTGGATAGTGATATGTGGTGGGTACCCCTTGATTATGAAGCTGTGAAAGTTTGGTGGTCCTAGGTGGTACAGTACCAAAGAAATGGACTTAAACACGAAAACTTAACATTGTAAACGCGAAAACTTAACATTGAAAATGGCTAAGTCGACTACGCGGAAAAAATGGGTGGGGTCAAGTTAAAAAAAAAAGTAACATGTTGGATAGTGATATGTGGTGGGACCCCTTGATTATGAAGCTGTGAAAGTTTGGTGGTCCTAGGTGGTACAGTAACAAATGAAATGGACTCAAACACGAAAACTTAACATTGATTGTGGACGCCGCCCGCGCCCTCCGCCCGCCCGCCGCCCGCCCGCCCGCTTTCGCCAATCCAATAGCCTGGATTTTTTTTCCAAAAACCTGGCTAATAAAACGAATATAAAAGCATCATTATTTCTTCTATCAATATATCTCTTGGGAGACGATTCTCGTGTGCTGTCAAAATATTTTTATCAAGAAATTAAAAACATGAAAACTAATCTTAAAAAAATCCTACAAAAACATATTTTGACAAAACTTGAAAATCGTCTAAGGAGACGATTCTCATATGCAGCAGCACAGTACTGTCAAAACATGTTTTGTTGAGAATATGTTGCATTTTCGTTTCAGCTCTCGCGATCACACTTCGCGTTTTCGCGATCTCGACCTGTGCGCAAGATCGCGAAATTGTAACACACACTTGTCTTAGACGATTTTGATGTGCTGCCAATACATGTTTATTGAGGAAAAACAAATATTTTGATTTGTGTTATTGTTTAATGTATCACATCGCCGGTTTTTGCCGCTACCACCATACATACAGATTCCGTCACTCTTTTGAAATTGAATGGGTTTAACGTCCCAGCAGACAGCAACAGCTAAGGTCATATAGAGACCGGGACCACATTTTAAAGTCTCACCCGACATACCAGTGGGATGGAAATACTATGAAGGTATGTTTGATACCCAAGGCGATGTTTGACCCTACAACCTTCAGATTGGAAGTCGGGTGTTCTAAGCCTTAGGTCACAAACCCATCCCTTATAAACGAAGGAAAGAAATGCCCCTAACGAGCGACCATAAGTAATTAGAATAACAGCTGACGTAACGGCGGTAAACTGAAATGGCCTACGTGACAATTGACATTTACGTTCCAACTAGATTTTCACGTTGTTTAATCGATTGTATTTCGTCGCCACCATATGAAACCCGACTCGACAAACACAAATTAAGTTGTTGATTTCTGAATGTGTCAATTGTTTGCATGGTCTAAGAAATCAAACACATGTGACAACAATTATTTTTTTACAAAACATTAAAATCTCATCTGTTGCCAAAACATGTTTTATTAAGACATCGGACAAATGTGAAAAGAATACATTGGTATTTCTTTACAAAAACATTTGGACAAACTATGAGAATCGTCTTAGGAGACGATTCTCATGTGCTGCCAAATCTTGCTTTTATCAAGAAATCGAATGTGAAAATGCACAAGCTAATGTGTAATTATCAATTCATTGACGATGCGATGACGTGAGCAACTACATAGTGTGGGTTTGGTATGTTGTTTCCGCTGAATTCTAAAGGTCATTCACACTTTGCACGTGAAACTGGATTACCGACTGACGATTGTAAACACCATCAGGTGTGCAACTAGACCGAAAATGATATGTCGCAAATGTTCTAATTGGGGATGGGTGGGTACAGCGGTATATTTGTTTTTATCACGCGTTTTTGCGATCTCGATCTCGTCTTCCGCTTTTGGAAATACGATCTGTGTAGACAGCATGCGTGTTGGACTTGCGTTCTACGTACGTACATGCATATAAAGCATGCTAGTTCTACGTACGTACGTGCATGTAATGTATGCGCAAAACTCAATTTCAACTCTACACACACATAATGACATGAACAAACGTATTTCCAAAAGCGGAAGGCGACATCATGAAAAGGCCGAGGCGAAAACGCGACATCGCGGTCTCGAAAACGCGAGATAGCCAGGCGAAAAAGCAAGAATTAATAAAATGGAATCTCACGTTTTCGCCTCGCGATTTGGTCTCGCGTCTTCGCGATCTTGTGTATATATATATGTCGACGATGGGATGCAGTAACCACACGTATCAAAATATGTTGTTGTTGTTTTGCTCAATAAACGTGTATTGGCAGCACATCAGAATCGTCTCCTAAGATGATCATCATGTTTTGTCAAATTATGTTTTTGTTGTCAAGAAATATAGATGTTTGTCCACATTTGTTATATTTATTAATAAAAACATATTTTTGCAGCACATGAGAATTGTCTCCTAAGACAAAGTTTACGTGTCCTATACCTCGCGTTTTCAGGCTTTGGGGACGAAAACGCGAAATTCTATCATATTCAATCTCGTGTTTTTGCTTCGCGATCTTTCATGTGTGTTGGAATTGCGTTCTACATGCACGAGCAAAACTAATACGAATTTTCTGTCTGTAATGCAGTGATAGTCGCCCCCAAGACAGAAAATTTGGGTTAGAGCAAAACTTATTTTCAAAAGCGGAAGGCGAGATCGTGAAAACGCGAGACGATTCTCATTGTTTTAGAAAACGATTTGCTGCAAGTTCTGTTGGTAGTGGGGAACAGCTAAATATCAGTGCTGTTGGTTGTGGGGATGAGACATAATTAAATTCTGTGGTTGGGGGGAGGGGTCTCAATTAAAAAGTGTCAAAAAAAGGTCGACCAGAGAATTTTTCCTGGAATAGCCCTAACGTATTGGAAACAAATATGACTTTTACCAAAGCACCAGCCAAATATGGATGTATTCCATGAAAGCAAACTGGAATTATAGGTAATTTACTTGATGGAGGTTGGGGAGTTTTGTGCAGAATGTGTGATCAGCCAGATATAGAAACATATCAATGGTAGACAAAATGATAGGCCGCTACCTGAACATTAAGTTTATGTGGTACAAGAACATGTTTATGTGAGTGACAATGACCTGTTAAGCAGGGGGCCGTTCCACTAAACTTCGTACAACTAAAATGTTTGTAAGTGCAAAGCTATGATAACCTGGAAATTTCAATTGATGGATTTACATTTATTGAGCATAGGCTGCATATATGCAGCCTATGCTCAATAAATGTAAATCCAATAATTGTTTACAAGAAAACATTGTCATTGTGAAATCATAATTATGCACATACGAACATTTTAGTCGTACAAAGTTCAGTGAAACGGCCCCCAGGGTTTTGTTCAGAATGATGTGATTATGTTATATGTGGCTGTGACTGGAGAAATGGAATTTGCGTCCAGTGTAACTCCAGATTAGCCTATGCATTCACACAGTCTGATCAGGATCTGCACGTCATTCCATCAATGAAACACCCATCGTGCGTCTAGCAATACATATAGATTGTTATCAGGCTGTGCTATTTGATCTGGGTCTACAATGACCTCAAAACCTCCCTTATTTTCAGCCACATATGAGCATGTAAATTGCATTCACTTCCAAGAAACTGTGATATGAAATATACTTTTAGTGGCAGAGCATGTTTTTTATTTCACTTTTTATTTTTCACACCTGTGCTATTCATACTACAAATATTTTACCGGGTACACCAATTGCAGTAGGTGGCCGGAATAGCTCAGAAGGTAGAGCATCGGACTGCGGATCGGGAGACCCCGGGTTCAATTCCCACCTCTGCCACTGCGAATGGTCGATTCGACAAGACAACCTCGTGCTAGCCTTGCCCTATCGGATTGGGACTTAAATAGTCGGTCCCGACATGCAAGGTCATCGAGCCAGTGCCGTCGTTAAATCAAAGCATTTACAACACCAATTGCAGTGATGTTTAGTCAATTAATTAACCATTTCAATACAGGCCTGTATCCCATGATGTGCAGTGTAGATCCCGATGAGCCGTCACTATTTGTGGAATTTTTTTTATGAAATTCTCCCTTTTCTAATAAACAGAATAACCCAAATATAAAGTGGAAAATTACATTCCAGGGGCTTGTTTCACTAAAATTTGTACGATAATAATGTTTGTACAATTTTGTTTATGAATTTGTTTCTCACTTTAACTTAGTTCTCTAATGCTACCATTTTCCGCTTAAATTGTACACACCATTAAATGTGGCTGTGACTGGATAAATGAGGTTTATGGATTTTGCGACCAGCTTAGATCCAGATCAGCCTGTGCATCTGCAAAGTCTGATCAGGATCTCCACTGTTCGCCGTTTCATCAATGAAATACCCATCATGCAATGCATATCATTATCAGGCATCAGGAGTGTGCTATTTGATCAGGAGCTACATTGGACACAATTTCCATAAGCCCTATTTCTCCAGTCATGGCCACAAATGTGATCAGATCCACGAACGGTTTTCAAAAATCGGCTGTTTAGCACAAAACTGATTGTAAATTACAAGTTTGCACTTACCAAGTTCAGTGAAAAGTGAAAGTGAATGAGTTTAGAGTCAAATAGAGATGGGACCACAGTTTCAAGTCTCATCGGACAGACCAGTGGAATGGAAATACTATGTTAGTATTGTTCACGCCTATGGTGAGGATTGAACTCACAACCTCCAGTATTGCAGTTCAGTGAAACAGACCCTAGTTATCGGGGTGAGAGCGTTAACACAGACCTGGCGTGAGATCCTGGGCCTCATCGACGAGTATCGCGTCGTAGTAGCTGAGCCTCGGCTTGGAGAGCTGGTAGAGCTTGAGGTAGCCGTCGTGGGACATGCACACCTTCTTGTCCTTGTAGTCGATCATCCGACGCCAGATACACTCCGCATCATCCACATACCGCTGGGCACAACAATGGTATAGTCGTTGTAGTCATCCAGGGTGATGATGTTGAAAGCTGACAGAATTTTAATTTGCTATGAAAATTTCATAAACTTTCAACGTCATTTACCGAAAATATTGTTGAAATATTTATCATGAAAAATTGTCCATCCTCCACATACCGCTGGGAACAACAAAGGTATTTATTATATGATTAAGTATTTCAGTCATTTTCATTGGCCGAAACCCGGCCACGTGATTATCTACACAATTGAATGTAGACCTCTGAACGGTTTGTTTACACAAATAATCACTCTCGGCCGCGAGACCGGTCCGAGATGTGTTTATTCATGTACACAAAGCTATTGTTCACCTCCTTAGAACGCATGTGTAAATCTGGCACATGTAATTGTTATTGTGTTTACACTGTTTGTGACTATTCCTGATTTTCTGAATATTCGTGGTAAGGGTCATATGATAAAACAATTAGTCTTTTGAGTCGGTGTACATCACTTTTCTCAGGTCTGTAAATCTCAGGTCCATAAATCTCATGTACACCTCCTCAAAAGACAATAATTGTATAATGTTATAGTGCTGTTGTAGTTGTCCATGGTTCACTACTGTCAACATATGACATAGTGAATCAGCTCATTCACAGGCAGTTACTACTTCATGTACACATGTCACAGGGCTCCAGATAAGGTATTAGTAATTGGGTAAAATAAAATCACACTACTGTTGAAACATCAGCAGACGGCAATTATTGAATAGTTTGCTTCTAAATGAAAACATGTCTTGGCATTTCATTGGAATTGTCTCCTTGAAGACAATTCTAATGAAATACCACCAAGATGTGTTTTCATGGACAAAGAAGAAAAATATGCTATATTTGTGGTCTGTTTATTGTTTTCTGTTGCATGATAAAGATACCACAAATGTTTCAATGCTTTTTGATACTCGCTACTTCTGATTTCAATTGCGGTGTTGGCAATTTTAATTGGGTATTTAAGCAAATACGCACCTTATCTGGAGCTCTGCATGTCATATTTGTTGCAAAAATATGAATATACTCTATTTATTTAATAGGGATTATAAGTCATGTAAAGTAACAATACATGTGGGCTATCTATATTAACAAATAATGTTAATCAGAAAACACGCTTACGAAAAGTGTAGAAAAATGGCTATATTAAACATGGTGCACATGTTCAATATGTGTAGAAGCCGTGTATTTCACATTGATTCACTGAGCGCTGTCATCAATCTATTTTTAGCACCAGTGACCTTGACCTTGGGCAGACAAACCCCACCTTAAATATGTGTGTTCTCCCAATTGATATCAACATACCTGTATCATAAAGACATTCCTAGAGGTATACACCTTAATAATTATGCTCCGCTGGATGGTAAAACACAATACCTTAAATTTTTTAAAAAATGAACATATAAAAATCAATATATTTGAACAATACTCTTTAGACACAAAGCTTATCTGGAGCTGGTGTTCTCTATACCATTTTAGTCGTGTGGTCAATGGCCTCCTTGAATCCCGTCTTCTCGTTGACCTGGAAGTTGGGAACGTGTGCCGTCGTGATGGAGGGGTCGGCCGACGACAGGTACGTGGTGATGGTGTCCATTACAAACTTGGCACGAATGTACTGGTTGTCTCCCTTGCGCAACGGTAGGGCCTGCGCCAGGGTGTACACCTTTAAATTCCCGAGCTTCATCTCTGCCTTATACCTGCAAACATGGCTGGAGAACCTGGGGGCCGTTTCACTAAACGACTGAAATGTTCGTAAGTGCAAATTTACAATCGTCTGGAAATTTCAATTGATGGATTCACATTTATTGAGCATAGGAGGCTGCATATGCAGCCTATGCTCAATAAATGTAAATCCAATAACAGTTTAAAAGAAAACGTTGTTAATGTGAAATTTACAGACGATCATAATTTTGCACGAACATTTTAGTCTTTGGAAGTTTAGTGAAACGCACCCCAGAGCTTGTGGAATATAGCCAGTCTGGCTCCTGGAGGCCGTTTCACTAAACTTTGTGCGACTAAAATGTTTGTAAGTGCAAAATTATGACAGTCTGTAAATTTCTCATTAACAATTTTTTCTTGTAAACAATTATTGGATTTACATTTATTGAGAATAGGCTGCCTATGCTCAATAAATGTAAATCCATCAATTGAAATTTCCAGACGATCTAAATTTGCACTTACGACCATTTTAGTCATACGAAGTTTAGTGAAATGGCCCCCTGGTTTTCTAGCATACTGCTGTAGACATATGAGACATGCCATGTGATTTTGTACCTTCGGACATCTGCGTAATTTCATTAAATATGTTTATAAAATTTATCAAATGTTCTGTAAATGATTACAAAATTTTACACGTGCAGAATTATATATATCGCATGTACTCTGAAATATGTGTCAACTTTTGACGTCATTTACAGAAAACATATAATTTTCTGTAAATATATTTCATGAAATATCGCAGATCTCCGAAGTTACAAAATCCCACGAGTGTCATATACGGATCTATATTGTTTGTTGGAGTGCATGAGTGGAGTTTCACCGACTGAATAGTGAAGGGTGTGGACCCTGATCAGACAGCGGATGCGCAGGCTGATCTGGGTCTACACAGGTGACAATGTCACAGACAATCAGCCCCAGTCTCCAGTCACAGACAATCAGCCCCAGTCTCCAGTCACAGACAATCAGCCCCAGTCTGCAGTCACAGACAATCAGTCCCAGTCTCCAGTCACAGACAATCAGCCCCAGTCTCCAGTCACAGACAATCAGCCCCAGTCTGCAGTCACACACAACCAGCTATGATAAGAAGGGGCTTATTCAGTTATGGACCAATGTAGCCCCTGGCCATCTAATGATGTCTCGCACTGATATAAACTTCTATAAGAGGCGTTGTAAATGCTTTCTCTACTCATTAACGTACGCCAATGTGTCGACTATATCGCAATGTGCACAAACGGGCGGCACAATAAACTGTGGATTAGTACATATATTGTAACAGCCCTAAATATTCGGACACCATTTGTTTTAGAAAATAGGGGTTTCCCAAAACAAATTATATCCATATACATTGTTATTGTGATGAAGTAGCATAATAACCGTGAATATTTTGGTATTCCTTGTTGTGAGAAACCATACATTAACCCATTAAAGATGGGATGCAATTATAGTATAGTTGAGCACCAGTACCTCGAACGTCAGTATCTCGATGGTATCCCCTATCTCGATGATTCGCTAAAGTCCCGAATTATATCCTTATTTGTTTAATGTAAATTTCCTCGGCTATCTCGAACATGCCCTATCTCGAACATGTTCTCTATCTCGACTGTTCATTCTGTCCCCTTCATATAAAAATACGTTAAAAATCACTTCGCTATCTCGATCACATAAACGCTTGGGTAAATCACCTAAGCGTCTGGCTGCCAAGATCAATTTGGTTAACACTAATTTGCAAAACCTATTATCAAACTAAACAAAATTAATTCACACCTGCCTCGGGTTGTTTGCTTAATCGGTCCACCTCGATTTCTTTGAGTGTTTGACACGATTCATTAAGCATATCACGACGTGCCACATGACATTCTTAATGCCCTGTCAAAGTCCATGGCATTCTTCACACAGCTGTATAGACGCCGGTGTACGAAGCAAGGGCTTCTTCACGAGACCGGACGGTGACAGTGTCAATTTTGTTTCGTTTAAAACATGTACTTTTCTGTTTCTTGTATTATATGTTACTCATTACGTAAACACAACTTTATTTCCTTGTTAGTGAGTGACATATTTATTGTCTATTGAATACATGTATATAATGTATGTAATGTTCATATTGTTGTTTGTCAATTAATTGGTATATAAAAAAATAAAAGCAACACATGTTTTGTTTCATTATTCCTTTATTGTTTACTCGTGATGTGATGGGTAATATGATTTGATATTTTTTTGCGAAAATGTTTGACCATGTCACTTCCTCGGTATCTCGAACCTAGTCTTATCTCGACTAAAATACGATCTCCCTTCGACTTCGAGATACTGGTGCTCGACTGTAGTTTGAAACTTTTTAGGGGGGAATATCCTCTTTTCTTTATTTCATCTCGAAAGTATATGTTGTTACCACTCATTTGAACCATCTCGACGGTACCATAATCTCCATAACATTGTGTGTACCTCCGTCCTATTTCTCCATACGCCAGCGAATGTCCGGTCTTACAGGTAACATTTGGTGGGAACTTCGTCTTGGCATATTCATCAACGGATCTGAAGTAAGTAGAACATTATGTCTTATTGCATTACATTTTTGTTCACATTGTCAACTACTGCATCTGAATGTGTAACCCTTTCAACACCACATACCTGTATAGTGGTATTGGCAAAAAGTGTAGATCCAGATAAGCCGGCTCGTGACGTCTCATAAGGATCTACACTTTTTGCAAGTAATTTTCATATTTTTTGTAAAGAAAAACACCCCCTTATCACACATGGACTAGTCTGAAAATTATTTTATGATGTTTGGATTAGTCAAAAAAAATTAACATATTAATATCCATTCCAGTTACTTAGGGGTGAAAGGGTTAACGTACAATATAATAATGACTCGTTGTCCACTTTTTACATTGCTATACAGGGTGGTCACAGAATTTTGAAACAACTAGTGCTATCACAGAAGTGATCATAAGCACTACACACTTTGGCACAGAACAGGCTTAATGTCAGAAATGTTTCTTTTTTACCTTTGACCTCAAAGTGACCTTGACCTTATCATGGTATGTACTAATGAATGCACATTGGCAAACTTGTGCCATATCATTCGAAATAGTTTCATTAATCGGATACACAATGGTCAATACTGCAAACAATGATATTCAGAAAAGAAGGAGGAGTATTTCACAAGTACCGGGTAGATATATGTCAGTTTCAAGTAAAGCAAATGTGATTTTCGGCCATCATATTAGTTTCTGGCATAATATCTATAGTATATTATGTCTGTTCAACAGCAATGTCATATACAGACAGGATTGTATGAGGGAACAATGTACAACCAGCAATGTCATATACAGACAGGATTGTATGAGGGAACAATGTACAACCAGCAGCTGTATGACAACAATGTACAACCAGCAATGTCATATACAGACAGGATTGTATGAGGGAACAATGTGCAACCAGTCAATCCTGCAATGTCAAATCATAAGACGGATTGTATGAGGGAAACAATGTACAACCAGCAATGTCATATACAGAGGATTGTATGAGGGAACAAATGTACAAGCAATGTCATATAGACAGATTATGACTGTAACAGCTATGTCATAGGAAAGGATTGTATGAGGGAACAATGTACAACCAGCAATGTCATATACAGACAGGATTGTATGAGGGAACAATGTACAACCAGCAATGTCATATACAGACACGATTGTATGAGGGAACAATGTACAACCAGTTCTATAGTATATTATGTCTGTTCAACAGCAATGTCATATACAGACACGATTGTATGAGGGAACAATGTACAACCAGCAATGTCATATACAGACACGATTGTATGAGGGAACAATGTACAACCAGTTCTATAGTATATTATGTCTGTTCAACAGCAATCATATAGGGAGACACGATTGTATAGGGAACCAATGTGGCATCATTTAGCAATGTCATATACTGACAGAGTAGTATCAAAAATTGGTAAGTCAAAATGATACCACCTACGGTGGCATCATTTCCACCCCCACATACTACGAAAAATAAAAACAGTTGTCTCCCACCGAAAAATCCAAATTGGTACATCATGTTGTTTTCACGTCCAATTAACAGATAAAACATAGCTTAAAAAGGATTTATTTTTGTCTCGTTGTCATAAATACATCATGTGTTTTCGACAGTAAATTTATGAAATTTCTTCTAATAAGGTTTCCGATTTAAAATGCGTCTCACGCAATAGTCATATTCCAACCTCCCATATTTCCATCCCTCCGATATAGCTAATTTATTCCGTAATCAGCAACTAATTCTACTAGCGTCTAGTCTAACCACGTTCACCTGAGCCACCTGACAAGCGTAGTTGCTTATGTCTACAAAGAGTTTCGGGCACTAACGAAATTTACAAGGGCATCTGGGGCATTTAAATTGCGGGGGGGAGGACACAAGGAATTTTTCTACGTCTCGCTAGAATATGCCTTCGTAGATAGTCTTTAACTCTAACGTTTTACAACAAGTCTCCACACTTCCATTATATATGTATATGTTTAGTTCAATTGGTCCGTCGAAAAAAACATAATGTTTCAAGACTAATTGAACAGATAAATTTCATAGGTTATACAAAAGTATATATACAAAATATGATAACGCCATAAATAGAAAGTTTGAGAAAGAAAGCCGAATCGCTAGGGATTACTTATAGTTTTTTGAGAGTTAGGGGGTTGACAAAGCTGATAAATTCCCACAATGAATTAGGCGTTATGAAGCGGTTTAACCGCGCCTATAAAAGAGGGGCATTTAAAAGACCTCTCACTAGCGGAGGAAGTTGGTAACAGAATTCAAAAAGAAAAGTTTTGCGGAGCTAAGGGCTAGTGTAATTATTCTAAAGAATTACCTTCAAGCACCAATAAATTTGAGAACGCCCAATACCAAATAAATAAGAAAAAAAATCTATAATTCGCGCGATAGTGGAAAAAGGTGAAGAAAAATTGGGGCCACACGAATTGAAACAATTGGAAAAGGTAGAAAATGGAAGACGGGTAGTTACAATTAACCTTTCTCGTAAAAAACATTAACATAACGAGTCTGAACGCATTTCGATTAAACTCGCCTCCCGTATCTAACAACCAATTTTTATTTGAGATATTCATATTCTTACAAGCTAGAACATATGGATGAAACTAAAAATGGAAAACCTCAAACTATAATATATTCACACAAAATCTCGTGTACGAACCACTATCATCAATGAAAACCGTTTAAAAAATGGCTGTCAGATAAGGAGCAAACACAATAATGTTCGATAAAATAGACAGACCAAAACAAAGTGGAAGTTTGTAAGAAGGGTAAGGTTTTGTAAGCTAATACAGGGTAGTAGGGGAAAAGATTTGGACTACAATTCCAAAGAAACAGCAGGAGGGAGAACTTCCAGAATGGGTTGAGGAATAGAAAAAGGTATGTATTTCTTTAGATAAGTATAATGACATTCTTGTCTGTTCAGGTGCTAGCTATGCACCTTGATAATAAAATCAGACGCTACAGATGTACAGAAAAAGCGGAAGAACTTAGTAAGCAATATGTCGGTAGTAATGTGGATTCACCAATTCCTTTTTCAGAATCTGAAAAAGGTTGAAGAGTTTTTAAAATCGTATAGAAGTATAATCAAGCCCACCGAATGTAATGTATGGTGGTTGAAAAAAGGTACCAGCACACATAATGAAATAGGTAATAAACAATGACAATAGGACTGTTTAATAATCACGCATTTCTGATAAAAAACCTGTAAAAACCTATCTAAAAAATTTACGCCTGCAATAATTGCATAACAGAAATTCACGAAAGCGAGTAATTATGAAGAGACACGGACCAACATGTATGAGAGGTGAGACAAAAGTAATATGCGATGGTAATTATTTAGAGCGCCCGCTATCGTCGTTCTAGAAAGCGTTCTACCCTAAAAGGTTCAAACAGTTATGCGCGGATCGATTGGACACGGATGTTGAAAGATGGATTTTAGGATCACCGGTAGATGATAACTGTCCTAGAAACCAATACCGAATATCAATATCACGGCTGTTACTGGCCGGGTGTGAGATTCAATGCAAAGCAAAAAAAAGAAAAACGCGCATCCAAAAGAGAAGAGAATAAAGTTATTAGAAAAAGCAAAGAATTCAACCTAGTAGTTATGTGGGAATGCGAATTTCAAAGAACAGGGTAAAAGACATAAAGATCGGTTGCGAACACTACTCTTTAACATATCAGATAGTATACGATTTTGAGGCGAATCTCCAGTCAAAAGTTTGAAACTACTCGTAATAGTTTAAGTACGAAGCTGAGCACGTTCCGGTAAGCGTTAGTAATAGGAGATTATTTATCAGAACAGTAACTCATATTTGTTATAAAGATCCCGCAAAACTTATAGAAAAATTCGTAAAGATTTGAAAGTCAGGGAAAAAGCTATAAGAGAAGAATTGTGGTCAAGATATAGGTTTTAATACAGAACATTTACGTAAAAACCAAATTGCCAAGATCAGAACAGTGGATAGAGCAAGTGCCGGTTATCAGTTTTTAACAGCAGTAAGTATCGATATAAACTTATAATGGAAATACCTAGTCAGGCGAACTGGCATCAACAACAAAGAAAGTAATGGTCGGTAAAAACGTGCAAACGCAACAATATTTCTATTTACTACCCAGAAATATAGATTTCTTGATGTAATCACTATATCTAGGACCTGGTGTAAGTTACGATAGTTTGGATAAAAGCCTACGAATGCAAAGGACAGAAATCTTTCTTTCCTTATGAGTGGTTCGATTCTCCAGACAAACTGGATACCCAGACCTACCGGAATATAGAGAATAGGTATCCAAACTATCTGGGAAAATTAATAGATGAAAACCAGAATTAAGTAAATGTTCGTAGAATTTTTCGAAGAAAATAATATGAAAACTTTCAGAGATTGGTTGAAATAATATAACGTTTTAGATGAGCAACCGTCCTAGAAGCGTGGAAAAAAATGTGTGAATTTTTAATAAACACAGAGTGTGGGATATTTCAAAGATGCGGTAACACTACCTTAGTAGCTATACAATATTTATTGAGAGTAACCATTAAAAGACAAAAAATATACCGAGGATGCTTCTATATGCAATGCACCAACAGAAGAAACATACGAATGAGGAAGGACGCTCTAGTTGGCAGTCCATCAATAGTATTTACAAACGCTATGCAGAAGCTGGTGTTTCAAATATAGATCTATTCCCATTTGGATCAAATGGAAATTAAAACTTTGCAAGGCTGTTTTGGGTACGATGCATAACGCGTTTTATTTTTTATCTACGTAAAATAAAGAGATGCCGTGTGGGAGAGAAACTATACACCATATAGATACCCCACATAACCCTAAAATTATTAAAAAGTTTGTAAAAGAGTTTTATCTGAGACTGGTTTGGGTTAGCGAGGTGGATAATAGAAGTTTTCCACACAACTTAAAACATAAGTTTTTCTGAAATGTCCCCCAATATTTAAAACAGAGAAGTAGAGGTTGATGAAGATCCTCTAACACACATTTTAAAATATTTAAACGATACTGGCCGAACCAGAGATGGAAAAAAAATTTTTGGGGTGGGATCTATGACCGCCACTAAGTATTGCTGTACGCGCCACTGTTGAAAGGTATTTAAAAACACGCCCCCTTGAAATACTGGAGTTCATCGGTTAAAGATTATATTTAAGCGGAAAACCATTCGAATGGTTCGCAAAAGAAGTAACAGCCGCAAGACGAACAGGTGATGTAGAAACCAAATAAGAAACCTAGCCGACATAATAAATTATTAGGAAACACGTGTTGTGGAAAAATGATAGAGGCAACGGAGAGAACATTTAAATACGACATATACACAAAACGAAACCTTTGTTGACAAAGCATTAAGATCTGCATTCTTTGAACGATTTGAAGAGATAGGAGATGCGTACGAAATATCTTCAAGAAAACCCAGGTGTGCGAAAGAGACCATTCCATTGGGAATAATGCGGTTATTTATCAACTAGCTAAATTGAGAATGTTTGGAATTTTTAACTACGAATTTCTAGATAAATACGTAAAAAGAGAAGACTTTGAATTAAATACAGATGGAAACAGATAGTATGTATTATAGGAGTTTAGTGGAAAAAAAAACCGATCGAGTTTGATTAGATACCCTAAACTTACTAGACGAGATTGAAAAAGAAAAAAAGAAATGGTTGGCCTTGGGATAAATGGGAGGCGAAAGAGAGCCCGACATTTCAAAATGGAATTTGCGGGGATAGGGCGATAGCCGTTATCTAGTACATTGTGATTTTCGAGAAAAAATTAATTCTATTAATTAAAACTTCTGCGAAAGGAAGTCCCAAGAGAACTAACAATTTAAATTGTGATAGATATAAACAGATACTAAGTGAAACTACAGAAGAATGGAAAACACATTATAGATGTAGCACAAAATAGAGATTTAAAATGAAAGACGGCGTTTATGAAAATCGTACTGTCAACCAAAAATTTAGGACTCTAGGCATACTACGATAAAAGACGTCGTGTCTACCAGAACGGAATACATACAGAACCTCTATTGATTTAAGTAACGGGGGTAGCTGCTGGGGCCAGAATGCACCATAAGAAGTTCTTCGCGAACAAACCCGCGAGATGGGACCATCAGTCAAATAATAGAGCACGGGCTCATCAGGTTTTGTAATAGATTCTATCTATATGATATACATTCAGAACCACACGGATCAGACGCGCGCGGCTGCCACCTTTCGAGCTCTGCCCGTTGATAGAGTTACCGACGTCAATATCTGAATGGAAGACGCTGAGCTCCACTAAAACCATCGGGTCCTCGCAGCGAGACGCAAAGGGCTCGCTCGTCACCCTTTAAAACTTGATATCATCTTACAGGCTTCTACCTATCAATTCTGGTCACCCCTCTCTCCGTTCAGTGGCGGATACCACGGCGGGCAGTCTGGCCACCCACATCGGTCGAACTCGCGAATGAGGTTTTACAAAGTTCTTTGGCATAATTGGTGTCCGAACATCTCTCAAGCCAGGTTCGAAATATTGAACGTTTCCACGATCCCCCTGGTCCGGGGATGTTGACCGCGGCAGCGTCTGATAGAAACTTTATGCTTAACAATAGATGAGAGACCCCGCCCATGAACCTCGCGGCCGGGATCGACCTGAGAAATTCGGCCATTTGGAGAGGACTCCTCTTAATAAATTCGGGAAAGGAGCCTCGGCCACTCCTTATACACTTTAGTGCCCAACGCTCAGCCCCCTTAAAACGACTCGCTACGTCAACGATTGTCCGTGCGTACTAGTACTTTTTTTGCGACCAACGCGATCGTGAGGTAGAAACAGGATATCCGCATGGTGAACTTGGTTCGGCACCGGCACGTCCGAATTTCGGCGGCGTGAATATTGTGAGGCGCGGGTAAAAAATCTGCCAGATGGCCTGCTTCTTGACCATTCCTTGACAGCGTTTCTGAAACCTTGGTCCGCCGCCGCGAGTTCTTCAATGGCCGCGAGTCCTTCCAGTAGTAGCCGCCGTGGGCTATATATGTCTTCGACAGCTTGCGCGTATAGTTTGGTATCAAGTTTGCGCGTTTCATCGATGCGAAGTATTCTAATATAATCGACATCTCCAACATGCCCTCGCCATTTCGATCCGTAACTGCGTCGTTATAATCAAACCTTTGTTGGAATTTTCGCTGCAGCCACCAATCGCGTTTGGGGTTGGAACAGGAGAGGGAATCTAATCACCCATCTCGATTGGGAGTTGATGGGATGAATCTAAACATCCGCTTTGCGAAAAGGTGGCCTCTTTTTCGGCCTCGCGCCACGTCTCGAGACAATCTCGGGCCAGACGAATCATACTCTTTGCCACCCGGTAAACGATGTTTTTTGGGCATGTAGCTACATCGATCATAGCGTCATAAAAAGTTCGTCAACTAACATCCGTTCTATATATATATATGTATAAAAAAAAAAATGTTTTAATTAATTAATTAAAATCTCGATTGAATAAAATAGCCGACGAGACCCACCACACAACCCATTCCCACGACATGAAGAACCGATCTCGCGAGTCCTTTTTGGGCCTCCTGACGGTACATAGAAATCGAAAGTTTGGGCTTCGGGAATCCATTGGATCGGAGACTTTTGTGCGGATATGCCAGCCGCGCGACTCCGCGATGGCTTCTTCAACGTTCTGAAAAGTTTGCGCGCGTGAATTTTCGCAGCGAAGCTCTTATTGACCCAGTCCATATGGGCGGGTCGTTTTTTCGACCACGCGTTCCTTTGCGCTATTGAGTTGTTCTACAGCTAAATCATGACGCTTACGCTCCTCATCCACCCTTCGAGGCTTTTTTCACATTTTAGAGAATATATAGTTGCTAAAACCCATGCTGAAACCGCCAATGCCGTTTACAAGCGCACCACCTACTATTACGCATTGAAGCCATTTATTTTTCCATATATTAACTGGTAGAATTCCAGCTTTAACTAGATAAACTCGGGTCCAAATCTGCGGCCGCTACATCTAAGGTCCCGCGAGCCCCTACGTCTCTCACAGTAAAGTCCAATTTGGGAGGCGGTTCCTCCTAGGCCATCTTTATAGGTCGAGCAAAAAACCCGATACTGAAACCCGATATCACCACGGCGGTGATAAAGCGCATTCACTAAACATTTTACCATCTTGTTCACCATTGTTATAATTATTGCATATAAAAGGGGTCGCGATTCAATTTTTAAATTGGGCGCATCCAAATTCAACATTGTTTGATGATTGGTGTTTTCTTTCTGAACACTGGCTGGTTGTTTTTTTTTCGGGTAATTTCCACACGCACAGGGCACCAACAACTACCAGACTAACCACCAACAAACCAACTCCAATTCGTGAATTGGGGTTCAGTGTCCAACTCCAAAACGGGAGTTGTATTGGTGACAAATTCAAAGAATTTGGGTGTGCTTCTAATTCAGAATTGGGGTGTTGTTGCACTCGGGATTGTAGTTGAACCCGATTGCTCTGTCTTCAGATGTTTTGCTGTCTCCGTCGCCCATTGCAACCCCAAATCTCGAATGGAGTTTAAGCCTCTCGAAGCTCGGCGAGTATTTTATCTTGGTTTTAACTTTTTTCGGGTGGCAGCCCGCCGCCCGCCCAGCTGCCTGTCTTTTGGGATTTTTATATGCGGTATGTCATCCATGCGGAGAAACAAATCGTTTCGATTGTGTTTGACAATCTGTTCAACTCCGTCACTCTCGTGGGTGTGGTCTTGTGTCATCATTTTCAGGGCTTTATCAGTTTGTGGGCAATATGGTCCAAATTGACCAGTGTTTACCCTGGTCAAAGAGGTTTGTGTTAGTGGAGCAAGTACATCAAACTTGTGATAAATTGAGCAGCATGCCGTTCTAAGAGCCGTGTGTCCTATAAAAGGGATCAGTCTCTAGATCTGAATCAACCCTTCGGTGTTTGGTAAGGAGGAAGTCTACTAACGGCGGTAGCGTAACAAATGAATAGGCCGCCGATCCAAGAGTTTTTGTCATCTCTGCTCCCAATTTGGATTCGATCGCGCATCACATTTTATCGATCTCCGCAATACCACATCTATCCCACCTGACAAACTGAGAGACGCCTACCTAGATAATGCTCCGATTGTCCCCCAGCAAACCACGCGCAGCTAACGCTCACGTCCGCGCCGCATTTTTCCATTTTCATTCGGAAGTCGTTGCACTCAACCCATACCAACTGACACAGAACGTTGGAGTTGGAGTGAACCCGATTGCTCTGTCGGAGTTGATGTTTCATTATCTTTCGAATGTTGGCAGATACGTATTGAGGTTTCTTCCATTAGCTGATAGAGAATTCGTCGCAGTTCATTTTTTTCAAAATTTATAATTAAGATATAGAAAGCGAGAGGGAAAGAGATGAGAAGAGAGAAGACGTAGCGAACTTCTAACAAGTCTCAATCACTTTAACATATCGCCAACGCACCAACCCGATACTTATGATCACCATTATCTCGCAACAAAGCTCGCAGCCGTACAGAAAATTGTTTAACATTGTTAACCAATGATTTCAGTATTTGTTCAGCATTGTTCAGCAATTGCTAAGCATGTTCAGCAATTGCTAAGCATTGTTAAGCGTTGCAATAGCGTATTACTTTGTAATTTTTTCAAAAATTATTAATTAATTGATAACTTGTATAAGCAGTTGGTTGATCAGTCTATAGCAGAAGCTTGGCGTGCCTTAGTTTTTCGGAAAAGCGTCTGTCCGAACCGCAGAGCCTCCTCGCGCGTGGAATAACGTCATTCTCCACGAAGACAGTCATCGAATGATTCTCGGTCCTTGCAGTGAAAGAGTGTCGACCATTTACGTTTGCTCGCGCAGATCCTTGAGGATGGCGTTGTACTTTTGAGTGGATATCCATATAACGCTTTCCTCGCATGGCTGGCCAGAAAATGCAGCTCGGAGAGCATGCCCTCTTTTTTTGGTCATCGCCGTCCATCACATATAGGTGGGCTCACCCGGAATCTTTGGTAATCGAACCACGCAACCAATCGTGAAGCCTATCACCCGGTCAATAACGATACCTCAGGATCGGACCATATCCAAGGGCGCCGCTGATAAGTATCGTTGTGGCCGCACAGTGAACACAGGATCATCAATATGACGAAAGGCATCGCGGTAGGAGCCCTCGAGCAAGTCTAGATGAAAACTGTTATTTCCAACATCCTGTCTGCCCACATATTATGGCAGATTGAGCATCTCCAATCGAGAATAGGTATGATTGTAATTTTCCTTAATTTTTTTCAAAATTATTATAAAATAAAACGTTAGATGATTTTTTTTTATTAAATCAGTAGAGTGCCTGAGACGAATCGGGCCATCTTCGATGTTGAGTTGTGCGCTGTAATTTATATATAAGTAACACGTTTCAATGGCCCGGCTCCGTCCGCCTCTTGGTTATCTGATCGTCACAATCCCCTCGCTAGCGTTCTCAACTTGGCGTCCGCTGCCCGTGTAATTTGGTCATCGTCGCTGGCTCGCATGTCTAGCCATAACGCGTATTTGGTAATCAGAACTCTGCGAGGGAGACGGCAGAGAGATGTAGTCTTTGGCAAACTGCTGCAAACCTCCGGAAGCGCTTAGAGCCGGCAGCAAACTGCTTTCTACTTTCGTCCCACTGCTGGTGCGCGCGAAAGACCCCGGCGCTGTAGAGTTGGATTAGAATTGGGGACTCCTCGAATCGTCACCTCTACCTTCGTGATTTGTGGGTTATAGAATTCAGTCGGTTTTTTCTAACACCGAGCGCTACCCCCGAGCCTCCTCGAAAGCATCAGTATACTTTCATCAGCGGCGCGGGTACGTTGACGTTAATATTCCACAAGTGTCGCCCTTTTTGTCTTTCGTCAGCTACGATGGCGAAGAACTCGCGGTCGTATATATGGCAACGCCGCACCGGCGTACTGGGTTCTGATCAATCATCGCGCGAGTTCCGGCATCGGACCATGTCGTACTCCAGCGAAACTTATCATCGTATAACGTCGATAACATGTCGCTGGCTATGATAACTCGGGCGGGCCTGTAGTCGTTGAACGTTAGTTTCGTAATCGAGGCGGCATCCAAAGCGCTCTTAGTAGGGCATTACTCTCCAGCAACACAAAGTCGAGCGTGATGTAGAAGCGTTGCCGTAAGCGCCCGCGACCGTCGTTGTCCACTAATCGTTGTTATCTACCTTGTAAGCAGCCCCGATTCTAAGTTTTGGTTACGTTCTTATTTTTGCTGGTGTCAATACCTTGTTAGACAGCGTTTTTCACGCTCAGTGTGACGTCTTCCACAGGTTCCTGATAGAAATGGAGACTCCGCTGTCGCGATCCGACATCACCCATTAACCATGAAATCTTTACATGGTCTTCTTGACGATGGCGGCGAACCCAGGTTACTGAACACGTTCGGCCCGCCGTCCGTCGACGTTAGCGAAATAGGTGAAAGCTAGGCGAACAGTAAACCCGGCAACACAATGACGTCGTTAGCTCCGAGGTTGGGGAAGCGGACTAAGAGCTGCAGGTTCTGGTCGATCGTCGATGGGTTGTTTCGTAATAACGACACTCTGGTCTCACCCTTTTGCACCGAGGGGCTCACGCATTCTGCGTAGGATTGAGTTTGCGATCCGTAATTGACTCCGAAGACATAATTAATTTTATTGAAACTATTAAACACTGTATTGTTTTTGTCTTTAATATATAATAATAATTTTTAAAGATGGTTGGTCTCGATATTGGCATGGACGAATTCGATCGCACAACGGGCGACCGAGAATATTACCTAGCAGATGATAATGATGATATCGATCCAATACCACCGCGGAGAGGCTTGGACGATGATGACTACTTCGATAATATCTCCGACGAAACGTCCTTCATAAGTACTCGCCCGAGGCGAGTACACATTTCGAAACGTGGAAGGCCCAATTCCAACAACTCCGGCATGGGCGGGTGGTTTTTTATGCCAAGATTCCTGATGGGATCTCCAAGAATGAGCTGGCGTCTACCAAGGAAACGAATACCTGGTGAAACGGTGGAGAGTAAGTGTCATAAACGCGGCATCGGGCCAAGTTGGAGTTTCGGCAGCACTATAAAAGAGGAGAACCTGTGGGTTAAAATGGGGCAATAACCTGGAAGTTGCTGACGTACAAGAACAACCCAACAAGTTCCTCAAACCCTCTTCATTGAAAGGCGATATGGAGCACTACTCGCTCACGAGCTCTCGGAGTGCTCTACGACATTCAGATCACAGAGCGCCGCTGCTACAAAAATGGTAAAAACCCTACAGTCTCCGACGAATACGCTGGCGAAGACGGCCCGCCACTATAAAACGATCGAGCTCAGCGAGATCCCTCGCGTAGCCACCGACGTCATAACACGATTGAAAACCACGGTCAACGAAATAAACGGCACGAAGAGTTTGACGCACCGTTACCCAATCTTCGCGAACTAAAAATTCCTCCGTGACTCGATAAGGTTTCTGCAAACAACTCGGGGCGAACTAGTATAATAACCTCTCCAAACTCTCAGCGCTGACAAACAATCGCCCTAGAAGAAAGAAAAATAAAGGAAGCACGGGCGATAAGAGAATCTCCCGAGCGATCAACAAACTCCTTGCGGACCCGTCGTTGCGGGACGAAAAGAGAAGCTCGATTGGAGCGCCTCGACTAACCGTGAGACGCTTTCCCCGGTCAATTAGTCGGAGCCCCGCGAAACAATCTCGAGGGTTCCTGCACGAGACACTACACTCGGTGCGCGTATTCGCACTCTGTTCAGAGAGAGGGCGTCACGATAATAACCGTCATCGCGGCTTTTCAGCATGATTATAAAATCGACCCTAATTCTATCTATATCGACTCTAGTTCTATCTATCACGGGTGGTTCAGCACCCTCCAGCACCAGCTCAGCTCCAGCCCAGCACCAGCACACAGCACCATCCGGTGGGGTAAAAGAATGGATAAAAAAACAACTTAAAATGCCCTCTCCAATCTCATTGGCTAAATTAGCAGGAAAGTTAGCTGAGCCGCACTATCCTGGACTGATCGGAATATCGTTTCTTACTTGCATCTATATTATCAAAAAACGTCTGATGGCCTACGCCAATAATACTTGGGCTTTAATCGTGGCAATCGCCGGTCTCCTATTTATTTCTCTGTCAAGAGTTCCCTAACAACCAACAGCGTAAATAATCCGATCGCCACGAGGGCATGACGAGCCCTAATGTCTCCCTCCTCGTGTGTTGGCTTTCCAATTTCACCCCAATTTGTAATTGAATTGGTGTTTCTCCAATCGCGATGGTCCTGTTGAGGGAATCTCATGGTTCATACACCAATTTACGAATGGGGTACTGGGTTCGATTTACGAATTGGGGGGGAGGGTATATCCATTTTGTGTTTTAGATGAAATCGGTTCACTGTTGAACCCGATCATGTTTGGGGGTGCGCTTGATGATATCTGTGTTCACATTACCGTTGTGGCCCTATTTTTTGATAGGCGGTGGCGATTACGATCTGATTATTGTAACCGTCAACCGGTCGTCTCGTAGTATCATATTGCTCGGCGCCATATAAAAGACCTATTCCAAAATACATAGTCTAACTTGGGGTGCTGGCATTCTGCAAAACGTCTGATAATTCTGGATCGCCATTCTCCAGGCCACCCTAGCTGAGATGGCGTCCCTCTATAAGTGCAAGAAATTGTTTTTGTGCATCAAACGCTGTTCCCGTGCCCAGTAAGAACTGCTCTGAGTTTGCTTCTGTCGCCGAGGATGGCCCATACGTACTGCGAATGGGAGTCGTTGACCGCGGGTTTTTGGTGGGTATTTGGAGTAACCCCGCCTGCGTGATCCCTAGAACTCCGTTCTAACATAAATGTACCCCAACGCATTCTGAACCTCAGCAGCCTGCTGTATGAATCGACGTGAGCCAGTTTTCGGAGTAACATTTTACAAGAAAACACGCCACAGTGCCGACTCCAGACACTTCCGGCCCGAAAGTCATAGTCGCGGGGTCAAAAATCCCGGCCGTTCCGACTGACCGATGAGGTCACCGGAGTGATACGTGTCTAAAATCATTCATGTGTCCAAATTCCCGGACTGCCCGTGAATGAAATTCCCGGGCCGGTGCTGGTGTAGAATGCTTTCTGTCTCCAGTCCGCGTCTTTGAAACGTTAAATTCGTTTACACAGTCTTTCAAAGGCATACGGTCGTATGCGTTGGAAAATGGGATCCCAGCGTCGTCTTGAGGGTAAGTGAAATATCCTAGTTCTTTAGATATCCCCTATAGTATTATACGTGTGAAAGTTGTAGACACATCGAGCATGACATTCTTGGATGTCAATGGTCTTTATATGAAACTCCATAAACATCCACACCCGGCTGTTGCGGCACACATACAGCGAAATTTATTTGTTTCTGCCAAAACTGCATCGTGTGCATTTCCCACCCGTTACCATCCCCCCAACCTCCATCGTAGTAATCTTGGGCAGCCTATAATTGTTTCAAAGATATTAGGGAAATTGGTGGCAGAAGCCGATGTCCGGTCTAACAGTTAGGTTGGGTGTACAAGGGGTTAACAACGTCCTTTTTGGTCTGTTATTAACTCCGGACCGCGTACTTTACATTAGAGTTAAGCTAGAATGCTTTGGTATCCATTGAAAGATATTATTATGTTTGCTACTATACTACTGTTCAAAAAGGGAGTTTGAACTTCAAAAATAAAATAGACACTGTGCTGCGGAAAACGCCCGTGTAGGCCAAGATCAATCACGTTCCGGTTGGGTGGAAAAGCATTGAACACGTTAGAGTCCTATCTAGTCCGATTTGTCCAAGATAGTATCGGCCCTGGTGTGGGGCAGGGGACTAAACGCCATTTGTTCACAAGTACCAGAATTACTTCCTGGCCTTTGGGGGTTTCGGAGATCACAAAGCTTTTAATCGCGGGCGAAGTTTCCTGATAGTGGCACTCTCCGCAGTCCTCAAAAGCCACGGGCTTGCGACATAGTCTCGTTGAGAAGCTTAGGATCTCACCCGGGGTTGGCCTCAATGGTAAGGATTTAAATATGCACCCCCTTACAACGAGGATGAAAGGTTTTGTGCAACCCGGCGAGATTTGTCTTCACCCGTGGGCGAGCACCGCGCGATAATACCATCCAGTAAACTTCGCCTTCACGAAAACTCTCGGTGTGCACCTTGATCCGGGTGAACCACAATCGTACAACACGGTAGAACGACGGGTCCCCCAAGCACATTACTGAAAACTGTGCCCGCCAGCGACTGTTTCGTATGGCGAGACTTGACCTTAGACTTTCCCACACCCCCGAGATGAATTTTGGAATCGGACAACATCCACGAGTTGAAGATTCTATTCTTGATGATAAAGGGAGAGAAGTTGAAGAACATACCCGATTACGGTCGTCCTAGAAATTTCAATTTAATTGAAAAAATTAAGAAAATTTATTTAGAATTAAACGCATGTTCGTTAAATATATATTATCAACATTATGAGAAAAACTACCAGTAGTTCTTTCCGATTGGTTGAACAAATTCAAAATAATTTGGAACCGGCAGAAGGGGGATTCATCCCGACAGAGGGCGACTTTATAACGTACCCTAAAAACAAGGCCTTGATCAATAGAAACTATATCGAAGGGCCACGGACGAGATTCACAAAAGTCTATATCACAACTTAGAGAATATGCCCTGGCGTGAATACACAAAAGAAGTCTTGAAGAAACGAATACGGAAACTAAAGAACTAGTAAAAAAATAACCAAATTTAGAAAAGAGGCCCGGTTGGGGATTGATAAAGCCCTAGAAGACCGCCAGGTTTGACATACGGAGGTTTTATGATGCGTTGCGCTAGAAGACACGTCACAGCAAAGAGCTACACTTGCTGAATTAGACGGAAAATAATCGATTTTCGAAAAGAGGCCAAGTCGGGTGATTGAAAACACGAGAAGAACCAACCAGGCGGACCTTACGAATGCTAATGAAGGTGGTTGCGCTCAGAAGACTCTCTCATCAGAGAAGCGGCAACTTACTGAACTAGATTAAAAAAATAACCAAATTTTTCGACAGAGACCCGGTCGGGTATTGATAAAGTCCGAGAAGACCCACCAGTCCGAACGCTTGAGGAGGCCATATGCGGAGGCTTATGATGCGTTGCGCTAGATAACTCTCATAGTAAAGAAGCGACACTTACCGAACTAGACGGTAAAATAGCCGAATACTGAAAGAGAACCAGGTCGGGGTTGAGGGGTCCGAGGAAGACCACAAAGAGGCCATTGCGGAGGCTTATGGGGCGTTACGCTCAGAGGGACTCTCTCAACAGAGAAGCGCACTTACCTGACATATAACGAAAAAATAACCGAATTTAAAAAAGAACCCCGGTTTGATCTTGATGGTCCAAAGGTATTGAGAAAGCCGAGAAGACCACCGAGCCGGATATACGGAAGCTTAATAGGCTGATGCTCTTAGAGGACCTATCACAGAGAAGCGACCCTTACTGAACTAAGATGGGAAAATAACCAAATTTCCGAAAAGAGGCCCGGTCGGAGTTGAGAAAGCCACGAGAAGACCACAAGGCAAGCCCTTGCGAAGGCTTAAGAGGTGTTGCGCTCATAGGACTCTCTCATCAGAGAAACGAAGCGGCGGTTGCTGAACAGATGGAAAAAATAACCGAATTGTGTCAAAAAGAGACCCGGTCGTGATTGAAAAGCCTTAGAAGGCCACCAGGGCGAAACCATTTACGGAGGCTTAATGATGCGTTCGCTTAGAGACTCTCTCAGCAGAGAATCCGGCACTACCGAACTAGATGGAAAAATAACCGAAGTTTCCGATAACTGAAACATGATCGTATAGAGCCCCGCGGACCTAAAAGCTCTTGAGGAGGCCACTTAGAGATTCGTACTGAGCATATAACGCAGAACAGGGCGCTTGCCGGGAAAAAAAAATAGTAAAACAAGAAAACACCAAAACGTGTCAATAACACGTTTGGCTGAAAGCGGGGCCCATTGGGTTGAGGGGCACTATGAATATTCGTTCGGTGGCCAAAAGCGAGTAATAAATATGGGTGGATACACTATGACAGCTGCAGGTGAAGTTATCCAAATGGCGGTCCTGCTCCGTTTAATGCTAATGGTAACCCTGTGGGCGCGGTCGCGATAAAATCTTGTATAAGATGGGAAGAACGGGGGTTGGAGTCACTAAAATCTCTGGAGATAGTTCGACGTTTTTTCGTTCGCCGGTAATGATCGAATTAGACTTTCCTCAAAGTAGTGTTATTAACTTTGTTTTACGAAAATCGGTGACTCAGAGAGTTCTTTCCACTATTGTCCCTCATTGTTAATTGAACTTATTTGTAAATACTAATATATTGAACTAAATTTGTAAAATTAAATATGAACAATCAACCATATCCAACTCTCAATACCACTTCCACCAACACTGTATCCAAACTCTCAATACCACTCCACCAACACTATATCCATTAACGAAAGAAGTTCAGATTTAGGTTGAAAATATCGTCGCTATGCAGGATATTTTAGTTAGAGAATGTGCAAATAGAAAAAGACACGCTAAAAAATATAAGCGCGCGGCGAACATAGCTGAAGCATCTAGTACGGTTCTGGCAAGTGTTTCTGTGTTGTGTGGGGCGGGGACTGCTGCAACGCTATCTACAATTGTAATGGTTCCACTTGCAGGGGTTTTGAGTGGAATTACCGTTTTATCTGGAACACTTTGTATGGTAATTAGGGCGGCGGGTGGAAAACTCGAGAAAAAAAGTAGAAAACATGATAGAATATCCGTTCTCGCTAGGTCTAAGAAAAATAGCATCGACGTTATGGTGTCCAAAGCGTTGGCCGATAAGAAAATATCAAATTTAGAGTTTGAATCCGTGGTGGAAGAAATGGGGAGATATGAAGAATTAAAAAATGATATAAGGATCAAGGCACGCGCCACCATGCCCAAGATTGAGTGTACTGATTGGGATAAATTTAGGGTAAAACTTGGAAATAAAGTCGGAGGAAATGTTACAGCACCATTATAAAATAATTAAAAAAAAAAAAATTATTTAATATTGGTGCAGTAAACAAATTTACATACCTATACAACATGTGTTTTTCACTGAGAATTACAAATTCAGTCGAGGATTACACTGTACACACCGTCTGTGTAATTGATACACTCGGCTCTGTTTACCTTGGCTATTAATTTACGCATGGTTCATAACCCGTGTAATTGAAACATTGTCGTAATTGATAATTGTACAACACTAGGTAATGTTTATCATAACAGCCTTCGTGGTCGTGTGGTTAAGGCGATAATCTATAGAGACGAGGGTCGTGGGTTCGCGCCGCGGTTGGAGCTAAACATTTTTATTTATTTATTTCTATCCCTACAAATGTGGTCGCTATGGTAAACAACTGCATGACAACGGTGTTCGGAGTCCGACCACTTGAAATGGGCAGACAACTCCGGCTGTCATGACACGATCTTTGACCTTAGCAGGTTCATGGGGATAAATGGACACGCGGTTTCAGGGAGATGTTATTTGTCTTAGCATCAACATTGTTGTTCAATAATAATTTTTTTTCAATTTCTTTATAAGCGATGTCGTAGAAATGTATATTCGTAAACGAATCGTTGGGTTTTAACAATTTTATATAATACACCTTAGTTTCATATCCGATACGCATTATCCGTCTTAATGTTTGTATTTGCCTCTTGTATAGTTGACATAATTGCCGGATATATTGTAAATGCAACGTTTTTATCGGAGCGTAATAAATTACGCTGGTATTTCATGTATTCGATATCGCCTAGTGTTCTCATTTTATAGAATTTATATATAGGACTATAACCCCCGTATTCTTCATAAATTTCTTCAACACAGTTATTAAAAACTTTCAATTCCAATTGTATTGTATTATCCATTTTCTCTAATAAGTTTTGTTTTTTTTTCTGTTTCAATGAATTTCCAATTTCTTCTAATAATTTTTCCAATTTTCTTCGTTAAAAAGCGATATCGTATAAACCGCATATCCGTCCAACGAATCTTTGATTTTAAACTGGTTTTATAAAATTAGTTTGATAATTTAATTCGGTAGTGGTTTTTTTTCTCCCTATTTCCAACTGATCCTATTTAGTCGCTTCATTTACACAAATTTTGATCCTTATACCCGGCGACGAAAATCTTGTCGGTTTAAATAATTGGTAAATATGCAACGTTGTTTTTATCGCAGCGTAATAAATTACGCTGATATTTCATGTATTCGATACAACATAGTATTGTCATTTTACCGTGTTTTAAATACTGTAGAAAACAGCGTAAAATTCTCCATAAAAGTCATTACAAAATTCCAATTCGTTGTGTATTTTATTATCCATTTTGTTATAATATTTTATTATAACCTATGGGATTTATCTGTTCAATTGGACGTGAAAACAACATGATGTATTTATGACACCAATTTTGGATTTTTCGGGGTGGTGGGAGACAATTTCCTCGTTAACCAATTTTTGATTTTTCGGGGGTGGTGGGAGTAGTATATGGGGGTGGAAATGATGCCACCGTAGGTGGTATCATTTTGACTCCCTTTATACTACTGACAGGATTGTATGAGGGAACAATGTACAACCAGCAATGTCATATACAGACATGATTTTATGAGGGAACAATGTACAACCAGCAATATCATATACAGACAGGATTGTATGAGGGAACAATGTACAACCAGCAATGTCATATACAGACAGGATTTTATGAGGGAACAATGTACAACCAGCAATGTCATATACAGACAGGATTGTATGAGGGAACAATGTACAACCAGCAATTACAATACAAACTTTTATCACTGAAAAACCGAGTCCAGGAGAATGTTTCACTCAACTCTGTACGACTAAACTGGTCGTAAGTGCAAATTTAGAATCGTATTGAAAATTCAATTGAAGGATTTACATTTATTGAGCATAGGCTGCAGCTGCAGCCTATGCTCAATAAATGTAAATCCAATAATTGTTTAAAAGAAAACATTGTTTATGTAAAATTTACATAATTTTGCACTTACAAACATTTTAGTTGTGCAAAGTTTAGTGAAACGGCCCCCTGATCTGGTGCCAGACATCCCAACTACACTGGATCACTTTGAAACCAAACTTAAAATTAAAATGCAGGAATAATAAATGTGCGACTTTGAATTTACTTAAAAACAATAAATCATAAGTTAAAGTTCATACTTATTATATACAACGTGCAGGAACTTTTTGTCTGGTCGGAGCTGCGTATACTTCACCAATGTTGTTGTTTTACCGGTACCTGTGAGTGAATACAATAGCTGTCACAATGCATATGCTTACACGGGCATCATTAATATGAAGCTAATACCCTCGCTGGCAGCCTTGACAATAATTTTGTTTTTAATTCCTCAGTGATCTTGACCTTCAGCGGTCGGACATGGGTCATAATTATGCAAAACAAAGCAACATCCCCAGACACACAGTGTGGCCAAATATTATCATAAATTGGTGAAGTGGTTCATAAGTTATTGAATCAACAAAACAAACTTTAATGCATTTGTCTTACCAACAAGGTGAACATAAGACAAACAATGCACCATCCCTAGAAACACATTGTGGCCAAATATTATCAAAATCAGTGAAGCGGTTCATAAGTTATTGAAAAATTAAAAATGTTACTAACGCACATACGTACATGGACTAACGCTATATGCCATCTTGCCTTTCGGCAGGGGATAACAAGTAAGTCCTCAGTGACCTTGACCTTGGGTGGTTGGATGTGGGTCGTATGTGAAACAAAGCACCATCCCTAGACACACATTGCGGCAAAATATTGTCAAAATTGGTGAAGCGGTTCAGAAGTTATTGAAATATCAAAGGTGTTCCTAATGTATGTACGTACGTACACACGCACGTACGTACACACGCACGTATGCACGCACATACATAGACTAACGCTATATCCCCTCGTACAATACTAATAAAATTTACTTGTCTGCCATTTATTTTTGATTTTCAATATTTTTTAAAAAACACGTTGTGACAGCACATAAGAATCGTCTCCATTGGATATGATTATCATATGCTGACAAAGCATGATATGTTAAAAAATAAAGCATGAAATAACAGCAGATGACAATATTTGGTTTCCATCTTTTAAGGGTTAATGTTTATTACAGGGCTATATAATGCCTACGGTATTGCTCAGAAGTAAAAATACACATATTGAAAATTAGAGCAAAAGATTTTCCCCATTGTCAAGCTGTGATGAAATATCTGATCAAAATTTCCAATTTTTAGTTAGTCTTATACACATTAGCTAACAGTTTTATGTTTTCTATGTGTGATGTTTATACAGCCTCAATCAATTCACATAGGCCGAGAAAGCAGTACATGGGCACTAGAATCTGCCAGTATCAGTCACATGTAAGAATGAAAACTATGAATCTGCAAGTATCAGTCACATGTACGAATGAAAACAATGAATCTACCAGTATCAGTCACATGTATTAATGAAAACTATGAATCTGCCAGTATCAGTCACATGTATGAATGAAAACTATGAATCTTCAAGTATCAGTCACATGTATGAATGAAAACAATGAATCTACCAGTATCAGTCACATGTATTAATGAAAACTATGAATCTGCAAGTATCAGTCACATGTATGAATGAAAACTATGAATCTGCCAGTATCAGTCACATGTATGAATGAAAACAATGAATCTACCAGTATCAGTCACATGTATTAATGGAAACTATGAATCTGCCAGTATCAGTCACATGTATGAATGAAAACTATGAATCTACCAGTATCAGTCACATGTATGAATGAAAACAATGAATCTACCAGTATCAGTCACATGTTTGAATGAAAACAATGAATCTGCCAGTATCAGTCACATGTTTGAATGAAAACAATGAATCTGCCAGTATCAGTCACATGTTTGAATGAAAACTATGAATCTGCCAGTATCAGTCACATGTTTGAATGAAAACTATGAATCTGCCAGTATCAGTCACATGTATGAATGAAAACTATGAATCTGCCAGTATCAGTCACATGTTTGAATGAAAACTATGAATCTGCCAGTATCAGTCACATGTATGAATGAAAACTGAATCTGCCAGTATCAGTCACATGTATGAATGAAAACTATGAATCTGCCAGTATCAGTCACATGTAAAACTATGAATCTGCCAGTATCAGTCACATGTAAAACTATGAATCTGCCAGTATCAGTCACATGTAAAACTATGAAAGGCAATACATATTTGCATACGTGGCTGTGACAGGAGAAATAGGGCTTATGACTTTTGCGACCAGTGTAGATCCAAATCAGCCAAATCCAAATCAGCCAGTGCATCCGCACAGTCTGATCAGAATCTTCACTGTTCGCCATTCCACCAATGAAGCACACGTCATGCTTCTAACAATAAATATAGATCATTATCAGGCTACAGGAGCGTGCTATTCGATTTGCAGCTACACTAGTCACAAATCCCATAAACTCCATTTATCCAGTCACAGTCACATATAACATATTGTAATAACCCTCAGTATTAATATTAAATAGGGGTTTCCCAAAACAAATTGTATCCAAATACATTGTTAGTGCGACACACCAGTACAATAATACTAACCATAACTATTGGGACAATCTTCATTGTGGGAAACCTTATATTTATAAGTGTTTCCCAGAAGAAATTGTCTGAATATTTAGGGTTATTATGGTACCTGCAAAACCAACAATCTTGATGATTTCATCTGGCCGGGTTTGATGTTTGACAATCCTCAGCTGCTCGTGTGTCAGTTGGACACTCACTCCTGAGTCACTGTCGATGGAAAAGTGAAAGGGTTTAACGTCCCACCAACAGCTAGGGTCATATAGAGACGGGACCATAGTTTAAAGTCCCATCCGACAGACCAGTGGGATAGAAATACTATAAAAGTATTTTTGATGCCCAAGGTGAGGTTTGAACCTACAATCTCCGGATTGGAAGCCAGGTGTTCTAACCCCTAGACCACAACCCATCCCTACTGTCGGGGGTTTGTCAGGGCAAAATGGACATGCATGCATATTGTCAGTCTCATAATGGCTTACTGTCAATAGTATTGTCAGTGAAATATACATGATTCTAACTATCATACTATTCATACTTACTATTCATACTTATCAGATCAGGAGTTGTCAAATCTATCTGATGATGCGAGCGAATACAATTAGTTCTTCCTGCTCTTTGTGTTGGTGATAGAAACACAGAGTGCTGGGGGCCATTTCACTAAACTTGTACAAATAAAATGTTTGTAAGTGCAAATTTAGGATCATCTGGAAATTTCAATTGATGGATTTACATTTATTGAGCATAGGCTGTAAATGTAAATCCAATAATTGTTTACAAGAAAACAACGTTATGTGAAATTTACAGACTATCATAATTTTGCACTTATGAACATTTTAGTCTTACGAAGTTTAGTGAAGCGGTTGCCTGGAGTATCATTGTGTACGAGGGTCATCAATGAAGACATCAATCATTTCATTTAACCCTTTCACCCCTAAGTAACTGCAATGGATTTTGATATGTTAATTTTGCAGTTAACAATCCAAGGGTCACAAAATTATTTTCAAACTACTCCATTTATAACAAGAGTTGTCAGAAGACAACGAAGCTCGCCTGTTGGCAGCCTTCACTCAAACTTGGCACAGTTGCATAAAGAAACATGAATATTATATAACTTGACCTTGGGTTAAGGGGTGTGCGGTTGACCTTGACATTGGGGTCAGTGGTGCAAGGTGGGTCGTGGGTTTGCTATAGCATAATATAGCATATTAAGATAAATGCATGTATGAAATATCAATGCGCTCCCTGAAAACAGAAGTAAAACAAAATTTAACACAACGTTAAGTTTATGAACGCACTAAGTTGGTGATTTTCTACAGCATGATAGCTATTCACATGAGGAAAGCATGTATGAATGTGCTAAGTTTGTGACCCTGACCTTGGGGGAACGGGTGGGGGGGGGGTGGGTCATGGATTTGTTGTAGTACAATATAGGATCGTCAGATGAATGCATGTATGACATATCAAAGCATTCCCTGTAAAGAAACAGAAGTTACACAACATTTACCCCAACGTTAAGTTTATGAACATGCTAAGTTTGTGACCTTGACCTTGAGGTAAGGGTAAGACATATACCCCAATGTTAAGTTTATGAATGTGCTATGTTTGTGACCTTGACCTTGGGGAAAGGGGTGGGGGTGGGTCATGGATTTGCTATAGCAGGATAGAGTATTATCAAGGCGTTCCCTGTAAAGAAACAGAAGTTATAAAAAGACATTTACTCCAACGTTAAGTTGATGATGTTGACCTTGGGGAAAGGGGGGGGGGGGGGGAAAGGGGGGGGGGGGGGGTTATGGATTTGCTGTAGCACAATAGAGGATCATCAGATGAATGCATGTATGAAATGTCAAAGCGTTCCCTGTAACAAAACAGAAGTTACACAACATTTACCCCAGCATTAAGTTTATGAATGTGCTAAGTTTGTGACCTTGACCTTTCGGTAAGGGTTGGATGGTGGGTTATATGACATTTATATGTTATATGACATTTACCCCAACGTTAAGTTTATGAATGTGCTAAGTTTGTGACCTTGACCCTGGGGTAAGGGGTGGGCGGTGGGTCATGGATTTGCTATAGCACGATAGAGTATCATCAGATGAATGCATGTATGAAATATCAAGGCGTTCCATGAAAGGAAACAGATGTTATAAGACATTTACCCCAAAGTTAAGTTTATGAATGTGCTATGTTTGTGACCTTGACCTTGGGGAAAGGGGTGGGCGGTGGGTCATGGATTTGCTATAGCACGCTAGAGTATCATCAGATGAATGCATGTATGAAATATCAAGGCGTTCCCTGTAAAGAAACAGAAGTTATAACAAGAGGGCCATGATGGCCCTAATTCGCTCACCTGACTCCATGAACACCAGAGGAGAATGTGCATTGAGTTCATATGTGTTTTAAAAAAATTGTGCTATTTTTAGATGGTGGTCGTCTTGGATTAAGCGATGACTCTAATTTTACCAAATCTTTCACCCAAGGATCTTAACTTTACTATGAAGTTTGGCCAGCATCGGCCATGTGGTTCCTGAGAAAAAGACGTTCAAAATCTCGAATAAATGGACCTTTTGGCGGCCATCATGGATGACATAACAATCCGATTCCGACAAATATTGCACCAGAGCATCGCCTCATCGATACCTTCAATTTGATATATGACATGAGCATATTCGGTCAAAAATAAAATTTGACCCCACGGGCCACGCCCATTTTTGACCTCGGGGTCACCATTTTAACACCTTTGAAAGAGCATTCTACATCAATCATTCCTACCAAGTTTCGTCGAAATCCGGCTGGCGGTTCATGAGAAGAAGATTTTTTAAGAATTTGTGCTATTTTTAGACAGCGGCCATCTTCGATTAGAGACGACCTCCGTTTTAACAAATCTGAAAAGGCTTCACCCATGGACCATAACTGTAAAGTTTGGCCACCATGGGCCAAGCGGTTCGTGTGAAGAAGAATTTTGAAATCTCTAATAAAAGAACGACCTTTTGACCTTTCGGCGGCCATCTTGGATGACATGACCATCCAATTTCGATAAAAAATGTACGAGAGCGATCGCCTTATTGATAACTTCGATTTGATATAGACATGACCACATTCGGTCAAAAATAAATTTTGACCCCAATTTGACCCCACGGGCCACGCCTATTTCTGACCCCGGGGTCACCATTTTAACAACTTTGAAAGAGCATTGTACATCGATCATTCCTACAATGTTTCGTCGAAATCTGGCTAGCGGTTCATGAGAAGAAGATTTTTAACAATTTATGCTATTTTTAGATGGCGGCCATCTTGGATTAGCGATGACCTCCATTTTAACAAATCTGAAAAGGCTTCACCCATGGACCATAACTTTTAAGTTTGGCTACCATGGGCCAAGCGGTTCATGTGAAGAAGAATTTTGAAATCTCTAATAAAAGAACAACCTTTTGACATTT
Organism: Conchocele bisecta; assembly: GCA_029237695.1. NCBI lineage: Eukaryota > Metazoa > Mollusca > Bivalvia > Lucinida > Thyasiridae > Conchocele > Conchocele bisecta. The sequence continues at coordinate 143,993,517 of CM055266.1, read as the reverse complement.
CAGCGGCCATCTTGGATGACATAACCATCCGATTTTGACAAAAAAATGCACCAGAGTGATCGCCTCTTTGATGTCTTTGATTTGATATATGACATGACCATATTCGGTCAAAAATAAAATTTAACCCCAATTTGTCCCCACGGGCCACGCCCATTTTTGACCCCAGGGTCACCATTTTAACAACTTTGAAAGAGCATCGTACATCGATCATTCCTACCAAGTTTTGTCGAAATCCGGTTGGCAGTTCTTGAGAAAAAGATTTTTGAAGAATTTGTGCTATTTTTAGACGGTGGCCATCTTGGATTACGCAATGACGTCATTTTAACAATTTTGTAATCCCCCTACCTAAGAACCATGACCATGAAGTTTGGTGACAATAGGCCCAATGGTTACCGAGGAGAAGACATTTGAAAATGTTCACGGACGACGACGGTCGACGGATGGACGGACGACGGACGGACGACGGACACATTGCGGTAACAATAGCTCACATGAGCTTCGCTCAGGTCAGCTAAAAAGACATTTACTCAAACGTTAGGTTTATGATGTTGATCTTGGGGAAAGTGGTGGGGTCATGGATTTGCTGTAGAACAATAGAGGATCATCAGATGAATGCATGTATGAAATATCAAAGCGTTCCCTGTAACGAAACAGAAGTTACACAACAATTACCCCAACGTTAAGTTTATGAACATGCTAAGTTTGTGACCTTGTCCTTTGGGTAAGGGTTGGGTGGTGGGTTGTGGATTTGCTACAGTATGATAGAGGGTCATCTGAGGAATGCATGTATGAAATATCAAGGCGTTCCATGAAAGGAAACATATGTTATAAGACATTTACCCCAACGTTAAGTTTATGAATGAGCTAAGTTTGTGACCTTGACCCTGGGGTAAGGGGTGGGCCATGGATTTACTATAGCACTATAGAGTATCATCAGATGAATGCATGTATGAAATATCAAGGCGTTCCATGAAAGGAAACAGATGTTATAAGACATTTACCCCAACGTTAAGTTTATGAATGTGCTATGTTTGTGACCTTGACCTTGGGGAAAGGGGTTGGGGTGGGTCATGGATTGCTATAGCACGATAGAGTATTATCAGATGAATGCATGTATGAAATATCAAGGCGTTCCCTGTAAAGAAACAGAAGTTATAAAAAGACATTTACTCCACTCCAACGTTAAGTTTATGATGTTGATCTTGGGGAAAGGGGTGGGGGGTGGGGGGTCATGGATTTGCTGTAGCACAATAGAGGTCAATCAGTTGATGGCATGTATCGATATCAGCGTTCCCTGTAATGCATGTATGAAATATCAAAGCGTTCCCTGTAAAGAAACAGAAGTTACACAACATTTACCCCAACGTTAAGTTTATGAACATGCTAAGTTTGTGACCTTCACCTTGGGGTAAGGGTTGGGTGGTGGGTTGTGGATTTGCTACAGCATGATAGAGGGTCATCTAAGGAATGCATGTATGAAATATCAAGGCGTTCCATGAAAGGAAACAGATGTTATAAGACATTTACTCCAAAGTTAAGTTTATGAATGTGCTAAGTTTGTGACCTTGACCTTGGGGTAAGGGGTGGGCACTGAGTCATGTATTTGCGATAGCATGATAGGGTATCATCAGATGAATGCATGTATGAAATATCAAGGCGTTTCAAGAAAGGAAACAGATGTTATAAGACATTTACCCCAACGTTAAGTTTATGAATGTGCTAAGTTTGTGACCTTGACCTTGTGGTAAGGGGTGGGTCATGGATTTGCTATAGCACAATAGAGTATCATCAGATGAAGGCATGTATAAATATCAAGGCTTCCAGAAAGGAAACAGATTTTATAGGAACCATTTACCTACCCCAACTTAAGTTTATGAATGTGATAAGTTTGTGACATTGACCTTGGGGTAAGGGGTGGGTGGATTCATGGATTTGCTATAGCACGATAGAGTATCATCAGATGAATGCATGTATGAAATATCAAGGCGTTCCATGAAAGGAAACAGATGTTATAAGACATTTACCCAACGTTAAGTTTGTGGACGACGCCGACGCTAATGCCGACAACGCCGACGAGCTAAAAAGGGGGTGGGTTTTTTTTCTCTAAAAAATATGAAAATTAGCTGCAAAAAGTGCAGATCCTGATGAGACGGCTTGTCACGGGCCGGCTCATCTGGATCTACACTTTTTGCCAATATCACAATACAGGCCTGTGGTGTTGAAGGGTTAATTCACAATTGCTTACTATTTTTCTTTCGATCACTTTTTAAAACAACATTATTCTTTCATAAACATGTATTAGCATTACACGTCATCTGATTCCATGTAAGTACATGTATGCAGATTTTGGAAGCTTGAATTGTTACTGGGCCAATTGAACTTGATACTGGGCAAGTAAAATATGAGACACGCCATGTGATATTGTACCTTCAGACATCTGCGTAATTTCATTAAATACGTTTACAAAATTTACAATATTTTTCATAAATAAAGTCAGACTGGACTGGATAAATTGGGCTTATGGGATTTGTGACCAGTGTAACTCTTGATCATATAGCACTCTCCCATAGCCTGATAACGATCTATATTGCTTGTTAGAGGCATGACAGGCATTTCATTGACTGAATGGCGAACATTTCCCCATTTCTCCATTCACAGCCACATATCAGTTGAGAATGAAGATTTGGCTACCCGGGTACCACAGCTGTATATGTACCTGTACTTGACCAGTGACTGCTGACCCATGTTGCTGGCCGTGACAGACTGGAGGTCAGCACAGATGGACGATGACCGGTTCTCAAACAGGTAGAGGGCATAGAACAGACGGTAGTGCATCCTGTAAGTACACGACCTTGATCTGACTGACATAATAACACTGAATATTGCGACACAATTTAGTCTGGCAAATACCGTATAATGGCGTATTTATTCTAATAAACGCCCCCGGGGTTATGCAATTTGTGGGGATCAAAACGCGGAAAGTAGGATATTAATATGCCATTTTCACATACAAAAGCCATTTAAAACATTGTTTAACCTTTACACCGCTATATTATTTTTTGTCGTCTGCTGTTTATTTTTGATTTTCCATTTTTATCACCAAAAACATGTTTTGACAGGACTTTAGAATCATTTCCGACATGCTTTGACACCACTTTAGAATCAATAGAAATGATTCTAAAGTGCTGTTAAACCATGTTTTTATTGAGAAATAAGGCTAGATATAAAACAACAGCAAACGACAATTGTTGTGTGTAGCGGTCTAAGGGTTAAATTTGTATGTGAAAATACTATTAGAGAGGGGGCTAATATTAGAATAAATACATTATAAGGTTTCCCACAGTAAAGAGTGTCCTCATATCGAGGGTTAGTATGGTTATACAGTGCAATCTACCTCCAACGGCCACCTATTGGAAGACACACAACTGGCTGTTGTAGAGAGGTGGATGTGCATGGAGGTTAAATATTTAGAGGCAATTGCCTACATTTGTATTTGGGATATAAAATACTGGACATTCCTAGGAAATTCCCCCCCCCCCCCCCCCGTCCCCCCCCCCCCCCCCAACCATCTACCATATGCATAGAGGATGTGAATGTCTCTTTGTAGACAAGAATAACCTCCCCTCCCTCATGATGAAATAATGTATGTTGGTGTAGAACAGATAGCATTTGGCATGTATTGAGGGAGGGGGGGGGAGATTTTCCTAGGAAATATTTCCCCCCCCCCCCCCCAACCATCTACCATATGCATAGCGGATGTGAATGTCTCTTTGTAGACAAGAATATTGGGGGAGTATTTCTGATGAAATAATGTATGTTGGTGTAGAACAGATAGCATTTGGCATGTATTGAGGGAGGGGGGGGGGAGATTTTCCTAGGAAATATCCCCCCCCCAACCATCTACCATATGCATAGCGGATGTGGATGTCTCTTTGTAGACAAGAATAACCCACGATTGGGGGAGTATTTCTGATGAAATAATGTATGTTGGTGTAGAACAGATAGCATTTGGCATGTATTGAGGGAGGGGGTGGGGGAGATTTTTCTAGGAAATATTCCCCTCCCCCCCCCAACCAACTACCATATGCATAGCGGATGTGGATGTCTCTTTGTAGACAAGAATAACCCACGATTGGGGGAGTATTTCAATCACATCCACTTTCCATATGGTAGATGGCGGGGGGGATATTTCCTAGGAAAATCTCCCCCCCCCCCCCCACCAATACAAGGCACATGCTGTCTGTTCTACACCAACATACATTATTTCGTTGACGTCCATATCCACTAAGCATATGGTAGATGGTGGCGGGGGGGTGGGGGGGAATATTTCCTAGGAAAATCCCCCCCCCCCCCAATACATGCCAGACGCTATCTCTTCACCAACTTTCATCAGAAATACTCCCCCAATCGTGGGCTATTCTTATCTACAAAGAGACATTCACATCGGCTATACTCCCCCAATCGTGGGCTGTTCTTGTCTACAAAGAGACGTCCATATCCACTATGCATATGGTAGATGGTGGCGGGGGAATATTTCCTAAGAAAATCTCCCCCCCCCCCCCACCATACATGCCACATGCTATCTGTTCTATACCAACATACATTATTTCATTTCCTCAGTAATACTCCCCCAATCGTGGGCTGTTCTTGTCTACAAAGAGGACGTCCATATCCACTATGCATATGGTAGAAGGTGGCGGGGGGGAATATTTCCTAAGAAAATCTCCCCCCCCCCACCAATACATGCCACATGCTATCTGTTCTATACCAACATACATTATTTCATTTCCTCAGAAATACTCCCCCAATCGTGGGCTGTTCTTGTCTACAAAGAGGACGTCCATATCCACTATGCATATGGTAGAAGGTGGCGGGAGGGAATATTTCCTAAGAAAATCTCCACCCCCACCCCCCACCAATACATGCCACATGCTATCTGTTCTACACCAACATACATTATTTCATTTTCTCAGAAATACTCCCCCAATCGTGGGCTGTTCTTGTCTACAAAGAGACGTCCATATCCACTATGCATATGGTAGATGGTGGCGTGGGGGGGATATTTCCTAAGAAAATCTCCCCCCTCACCAATACATGCCACATGCTTGCTGTTCTACACACAGATATACTGTTTTTATCTTCTAGACACACCCCCACCATGTGCTACACATTTATACCAATCATATGCAGCTATGGTAGAGATTTAATCTAGAGAACTCTCTACCAGCCAACATACATAATAGTTATGGTACGGTAAAGGGGAATTATTGCATATACCGGTAAATAGAATCTCTACCGCCCCACCACCACTATATTGTCTATGTATAGATATTATACTAAATTGGATAGCTCTTTTATAGAAAATGCTGCCTCGCCTATTCACATACTTCTCCACAAGCAGACATACATTATGACTATGTTAGTTGGGGCCGCTTACGGCAACCGCTTCTACATCTCGCTCGACTTTGAGTTGCTGGAGTCACATGCCCTACTATCAGAGTGCTTTGGCTGACCGCCTCGAATACGAACTAACGTTCAACGACATGTAGGGATATTACGTCCTCTGTTACCAACAGAATGGTTCTAGCATTTGCATTTTGTATGCTCCTGAGCACAATATCAACAATGTATATGAAAATACATTAAAAGTTTTGTGGACAGTGTCTGTGAAGGTGGTGATGGGGGGGGGGGGGGAGAATTTTCCAGGCGTGGGGGGGGGAATATTTTCCTAGGCTTCAGAAGATTTCCAGGGGGGGGGGAGATTTCCTGTTACACCGGTACCAGTAGACTCTTGGATTCATTGCAACACAGGTGGAAGACTCGGACGTGTGACATAACAACTGCAGATTTAAACAAGAGGGCCATGATGGCCCTAATTCGCTCACCACCATGAACACCAGAGGAGAATATGACATTGAGTTAATATGTGTTTTAAAACATTTGAGCTATTTTTAGATCATGTTCATCTTGGATTAAGCGATGACTCTCATTTTACCAAATCTGAAAATGCTTCACCCAAGGATCTTAACTTACTATGAAGTTTGGCCAGCATCGGCCATGTGGTTCCTGAGAAAAAGACGTTCAAAATCTTGAATAAATGGACCTTTTGGCGGCCATCATGGATGACGTAATTATCGAATTTTGGCAAATAATTCACCAGAGCGATCGCCTTGCTGATACCTTCAATTTTATATATGACATAACCATATTCGGTCAAAAATAAACTTTGACCCCAATTTGACCCCACGGGCCACCATTTTTGACCCCGGGGTCACCATTTTAACAACTTTGAAAGAGCATTGTACATCAATCATTACATCAATCATTCCTACCAAGTTTCGTCGAAATCCAGCTAGCGGTTCATGAGAAGAAGATTTTTTAAGAATTTATGCTATTTATAGATGGCGGCCATCTTGGATTAGCGATGACCTCCATTTTAACAAATCTGAAAAGGCTTCACCCATGGACCATAACTGTGAAGTTTGGCCACCATGGGCCAAGCGGTTCGTGTGAAGAAGAATTTTGAAATCTCTAATAAAAGAACAACCTTTTGACCTTTCGGTGGCCATCTTGGATGACATAACCATCCGATTTCGATAAAAAATGTACCAGAGTAATCGCCTCGTTGATACCTTCGATTTGATATATGAAATGACCATATTCGGTCAAAAATAAAATTTAACCCCAATTTGACCCCACGGGCCACACCCATTTTTGACCCCGGGGTCACCATTTTAACATCTTTGAAAGAGCATTGTACATCGATCATTCCAACCAAGTTTTGTCGAAATCAAGTAGGCGGTTCTTGAGAAGAAGATTTTTGAAGAATTTGTGCTACCTAAGAACCATGACCATGAAGTTTGGTGACTATAGGCCCAATGTTAAAGACATTTGAAAATGTTCACGGACGACGGACGGACGACGGACGGACATATTGCGGTAACAATAGCTCACATGAGCCGTATATGTATATGGAAAAAATTCCATTACCCTACCCACCCACAAAGTGAAAGGGTGTAACGTCCCAGCAACAGCTAAGGTCATATAGAGACGTGACCACAGTTTAAAGTCTCATCCGACAGACCAGTGGGATCGAAATACTATGAAAGTATTTTTTGATGCCCTAGGCGAGATTTGAACCCACAACCTCCGGATTGAAAGTCAGGCATTCTAACCCATAGGCCACAACCCATCCCTATATCTATGTTGAAACAATCCCATTACCCCACCTGTTGTCGTACTGTACGCTACGTTATCTATTGATAACGTAGCGTACAGTACGACACCAGGTGGGTGGGGTAATGGGAGTTTTCAATGGGCATTTTTTATGTCATTGATCCAAGTTTTCCATCTGTGGTGAGGAAACACGTACCCAGACCAGACGTCGTTATTCTTGGCCAGCTTGAAGGCGTAGAGGAAGGTGGCGATACAGTACATGCACTCGATGACCTCCGTTGTGGTGCACTGGTACGCGCTGACCCCGAGACAGTGGATGATCTCCTGAACATCGTGCACATCCTGGGACACGATCACCAGGGTCGTCATCACACACCACTGGTTCGGCTTCTGGTAACGTACATACGTGGCTGTGACTGGTTCATGAGGCTTATGGGTTTATCAACTAGTGTAGATCCAGATCAGCCTGTGCATCCGCAGTCTGATCAGGATCTGCACTGTTCACCATTCCATCAATGAAACACCCGCCAATCTTGTAACAAGCACTATAGATCATTACCAGGTTACAGGACTGTGCTGCTTGATCAGGAGCTACACTGTAGCCTATTTCATCAACATTGCAAAGTATACTTTTCTAGCAAAGTATACTTTGAGGGAGAAATTTTAAATTTTACGATCAATTTATAAATTTTTATTATACTGAATTTATTACATTATCACAGCCATTTTGGCTGTGATAATGTAATAAATTCAGTATAATAATTCTGCATACTTTTAATCATCAAATATATGCAGTGGTTAGTTCTACATGAAATAATGCATTTTGGGAAAAATAAATGATTTCTCCCTCAAAGCATACTTTGCTAGATAAGTATACTTTGCCATGTTGATGAAATCGGCTACTGGAGCTACACTGGTCACAAATTCCATCAGCCCCATTTATCCAGTAACAGCCACACATGAGACACACCATGTGATTTGGTACCTAAGAAGACTATAACTGTCTGTTCCACGTTTTGTTGCCGACAAACTTTTGGCCATTAAAGCCCCTATACGGCTCAAGTTGCCAAATTTGGCCTCCTATTGGGTTTTCCCACACATAAATCCAACAGTTTTCTATTTACACACACTTTGAAACTGTTTGCATTCATTTTTGTACAAAAATGAGTTTGTAGTCGATGAAAATATCAATATTTGTTGATAAACAAACAGCAGGTGCGTGTTTCAAAGCACGGTCGATTTTCCGATAGACGCTCGGGTCAACTCCTCAGCTACCCGATTCGCGGCCGATGAATTCCGATAGCCGGAGTTTATCGACTCGCTTCCGAGCCGAAGCCGTTGGGTTACGGAAATGAAATTGTCAATATTGACATTTTGCACTGAGTGGTACACCAAACAAGTTTTTGTTGTCTTCACATTGCGATTAAGATGTAAATCTCAAGACTTGAGATGTATCTATTAGGCAGTATATGTTAGTTTTGTGTACTAAATCAGTTGCCAAACATGTTTTTGTGTTTGAAAAAATCGTAAAATTGTAATACCGAGCCGTTCAGGGCCTTTAAACACATTAAATCTAAAAAATATTTAAAAGTAAGTACGTTTTTATCAATAACAAAAACTATTGATTTTATTGCGAAAATACTATTTTCCTATGGGAATTTAACATGGGGGCTAAAAATAGATTTTTTTAAAAATGATTTTTTTATTTATTGACCGATTTTCAAAATCTAACTTTTGTTTTCTTAGTTACATCATGTTCAAGCTATCTCGCCAGGATAAAAAACGAAATTTTTTGAAATTAATTGACTCCCCATGTTAAATTCCCATGGGAAAATCGTTTTTTGCAATAAAATCAATATTTGATTGAATTTCATCAAATAATTTTAGTTGGGAGGGTGATTTTTTTGTTATTGATGAAAAAGTACTTACTTTTAAATATTTTTTAGATTGAATGTGTTTAATGGCCAAATGTTCGTCGGCAGCAAAACGTGGAACAGACAGTAGTGATATCTTAATAAAAATATTTACAAAATTTACAATATTTTCCGTAAATTACGAGGAGAGTGGACAAAGTTTTCATAGCAAATGCATTTGCTGTGAAAGTTTTGTCATCCTTCGACATCATTTACAGAAAATCTATCAGTTTCTGGTTGATTAAGTTAACCATGTCACCCATCAATTAACATGATCTGTTTGTTCCATGTTAAATTTAGACCATTCTATTAATCACCTACGGCATGTATCCCATATAGCCGGTCTCAGATTCAGATAGTGGTTGGATCATACACATGTATCCCATAGCCGTGGTGGTTGTATCATACACATACACCTGCATATCATAGCCGTGGTGGTTGGATCATACACATGTATCCCATAGCCGTGGTGGTTGTATCATACACATACACATGTATATCATAGCTGTGGTGGTTGTATCATACACATACACATGTATATCATAGCTGTGGTGTATCATACACATACACATGTATATCATAGCCGTGGTGTGTATCATACACATACACATGTATATCATAGCTGTGGTGGTTGTATCATACACATACACATGTATATCATAGCTGTGGTGGTTGTATCATACACATACACATGTATATCATAGCCGTGGTGGTTGGATCATACACATACACATGCATATCATAGCTGTGGTGGTTGGATCATACACATACACATGTATCTCATAGCCGTGGTGGTTGTATCATACACATACACATGTATATCATAGCCGTGGTGGTTGGATCATACACATGTATCTCATAGCCGTGGTGGTTGTATCATACACATACACATGTATGCCATAGCCGTGGTGGTTGGATCATACACATACACATGTATCTCATAGCCGTGGTGGTTGAATCATACACATACACATGTATATCATAGCCATGGTGGTTGGATCATACACATACACATGTATACCATAGCCGTGGTGGTTGGATCATACACATACACATGTATATCATAGCCGTGGTGGTTGGATCATACACATACATATGTATCCCATAGCCGTGGTGGTTGAATCATACACATACACATGTATATCATAGCCGTGGTGGTTGGATCATACACATACACATGTATATCATAGCCGTGGTGGTTGGATCTTACACATACACATGTATATCATAGCCGTGGTGGTTGGAGCATACACATGTATCTCATAGCCGTGGTGGTTGGATCATACACATACACATGTATCTCATAGCCGTGGTGGTTGGATCATACACATGTATCCCATAGCCGTGGTGGTTGGATCATACACATACACATGTATATCATAGCCATGGTGGTTGTATCATACACATACACATGTATCCCATAGCCGTGGTGGTTGGATCATACACATACACATGTATATCATAGCCGTGGTGGTTGGATCATACACATACACATGTATCCCATAGCCGTGGTGGTTGTATCATACACATACACATGTATATCATAGCCGTGGTGGTTGTATCATACACATACACATGCATATCATAGCTGTGGTGGTTGGATCATACACATACACATGTATCTCATAGCCGTGGTGGTTGTATCATACACATACACATGTATATCATAGCCGTGGTGGTTGGATCATACACATGTATCTCATAGCCGTGGTGGTTGTATCATACACATACACATGTATGCCATAGCCGTGGTGGTTGGATCATACACTACACATTGTATCTCATAGCCTGGTGGTTGGATCATACACATACACATGTATGCCATAGCCGTGGTGGTTGGATCATACACATACACATGTATCTCATAGCCGTGGTGGTTGGATCATACACATACACATGTATACCATAGCCGTGGTGGTTGGATCAATACACATACACGTTATAACATCAAGCCGTGGTGGTTGGATCATACACATACACATGTATCCCATAGCCGTGGTGGTTGGATCATACACATACACATGTATATCATAGCCGTGGTGGTTGGATCATACACATACACATGTATATCATAGCCGTGGTGGTTGGATCTTACACATACACATGTATATCATAGCCGTGGTGGTTGGAGCATACACATGTATCTCATAGCCGTGGTGGTTGGATCATATACATACACATGTATCTCATAGCCGTGGTGGTTGGATCATACACATGTATCCCATAGCCGTGGTGGTTGGATCATACACATACACATGTATCTCATAGCCGTGGTGGTTGGATCATACACATGTATCCCATAGCCGTGGTGGTTGGATCATACACATACACATGTATCTCATAGCCGTGGTGGTTGTATCATACACATACACATGTATATCATAGCCGTGGTGGTTGGATCATACACATGTATCTCATAGCCGTGGTGGTTGTATCATACACATACACATGTATGCCATAGCCGTGGTGGTTGGATCATACACATACACATGTATCTCATAGCCGTGGTGGTTGGATCATACACATACACATATATACCATAGCCGTGGTGGTTGGATCATACACATACACATGTATATCATAGCCGTGGTGGTTGGATCATACACATACACATGTATACCATAGCCGTGGTGGTTGGATCATACACATACACATGTATATCATAGCCGTGGTGGTTGGATCATACACATACACATGTATCTCATAGCCGTGGTGGTTGGATCATACACATACACATGTATATCATAGCCGTGGTGGTTGGATCATACACATACACATGCATATCATAGCCGTGGTGGTTGGATCATACACATACACATGTATATCATAGCCGTGGTGGTTGGATCATACACATACACATGTATCCCATAGCCGTGGTGGTTGGATCATACACATACACATGTATATCATAGCCGTGGTGGTTGGATCATACACATACACATGTATATCATAGCCGTGGTGGTTGGATCATACACATACACATGCATATCATAGCCGTGGTGGTTGGATCATACACATGTATCCCATAGCCGTGGTGGTTGGATCATACACATACACATGTATATCATAGCCGTGGTGGTTGGATCATACACATACACATACACATACATATCATAGCCGTGGTGGTTGGATCATACACATGTATCCCATAGCCATGGTGGTTGGATCATACACATAAACATGTATATCATAGCCGTGGTGGTTGGATCATACACATACACATGCATATCATAGCCGTGGTGGTTGGATCATACACATACACATGCATATCATAGCCGTGGTGGTTGGATCATACACATACACATGTATATCATAGCTGTGGTGGTTGGATCATACACATACACATGCATATCATAGCCGTGGTGGTTGGATCATACACATACACATGTATATCATAGCCGTGGTGGTTGGATCATACACATACACATGTATATCATAGCCGTGGTGGTTGGATCATACACATACACATGTATCCCATAGCCGTGGTGGTTGGATCATACACATACACATGTATATCATAGCCGTGGTGGTTGGATCTTACACATACACATGTATAGCATAGCCGTGGTGGTTGGAGCATACACATGTATCTCATAGCCGTGGTGGTTGGATCATACACATACACATGCATCTCATAGCCGTGGTGGTTGGATCATACACATGTATCCCATAGCCGTGGTGGTTGTATCATACACATGTATATCATAGCCGTGGTGGTTGGATCATACACATACACATGTATATCATAGCCGTGGTGGTTGTATCATACACATACACATGTATATCATAGCCGTGGTGGTTGTATCATACACATACACATGTATATCATAGCCGTGGTGGTTGTATCATACACATACACATGTATATCATAGCCGTGGTGGTTGGATCATACACATACACATGTATATCGTAGCCGTGGTGGTTGGATCATACACATACACATGTATATCATAGCCATGATGGTTGGAGCATACACATGTATCCCATAGCCGTGGTTGGATCTACATCCACAAAACACATGGTTATATCATAGGCCATGATGTTTGGACATACACATGTCCCATAAGCCGTGGAGGTTGGATCATACACATACACATGTAATATCTAAAGCCGTGGGGTTGGATCATACACTACCCACCCAATGTATAACATAAGCCCTGGTGGTTGGACATACACATGCACAGTAGAATCCATTGCCATGGTGGTTGGAGCATACACATGTATCTCAACCGGGTGGTTGGACATAAACACTACATAAGTATCCATACGAGGTGGTTGGATCATACACATGTATCAAAGCCGTGGTGGAAGTTTTGTATCATACACATACACATGTTATAACATAGGCCGTGGTGGTAGGATCATACACATACAAATTTTTAACATAAGCCTTGTGGGGTTGGATCCCATACACCATACACATGTATAAATCATAGCCCTGGTGGTTGGATCATACACATGATGGATCATACACACACAATGTATCATAGGCATAACCATGTAATAATTCAATAGCCGTGTGTTGGATCATACACATAATATCCCATAACCGTGGTTGGTTTTGGATCCATACACCATACAACAGTATCCCCATACCGTGGTGGTTTGGATCCATAACACATACCACCATGTATATTAACCTGGGTGGTTGGAACAAACACATACACATGTATCCCATAGCCCGTGGTGGATGGATCATACACATACACATGTATCTCCAGCCGTGGTTGGTTGGAATCAAACACATACACCATGAATCCGTGGTGGTTGGATCATACACATTGTATCTCATACCGTGGTGGTTTGTATCCATTTACCCACCATACACAAGGTATCGCCATTAAAAGCAGTGGTGTTGGACATACACATACACATGTATCCCATAGCCATGTGGATGATCCACACATACAATATGTTTCTCCCATAAGCCGTGGTGGTTGGATCAATACACATACACCAAGTAATATCCAAAAGCCTGGAGGTTGATCGATACCACATACACATATATCCCATAGCCGTGGTGGTTGGATCATACACATACACATGTATCTCATAGCCGTGGTGGTTGGATCATACACATACACATGTATCTCATATAGCCGGTCTCAGATTCAGGCACATATGGAAAATGGTGTTCACTTTATGTTTGATGTCTTGCGCACACGATGGCACCGGCCGATTGTTTTTAAAAGGTGCCCAAAGTTGTCCCCCGGGCCATTTAAACACCACCCAATGGGCGTGGTTTTGCTAGTGGGGATTTGTACAATTGTTAAATGGTAACAGATTTTAATGATTTTGGTGTCGATTTGTAGGTTTTCAGGTATGCTGAGGCCGATAAAATAAAAATAAAAATCAAATATGGCCACTATAAGGTTTAAAATTCAAAATGGCCTCCAAAAAAATGTAAAATTGCGTCCATTGTTCATAATGTTTGAAATAGGTAATTCCAATTAATTTTAGATGTGTATCATTGTTATTTCTGACATACGTGTTTGCTGATAATATAAGGTTTGATCATGTCCAGCCGTGTGCAAATGTTTGCTGTGGCCCGAGGGAACTGTTTGAACCCAAGGCCGCAGGCCGCGGGTTCAAACAGTTATGGACATGATCAAACGTTATTGTTACATTTCCAACAAAAAACTGATGTAATTTGAGCATTATATTCAGTATTTTCAGTACTTTTATAAATCGTTCCATTCACGTAGATAATTTTCGGTATTCGTATTCCGGGGCCGCGTCATGAACGTCATGAACGTCATGAAGTAGTGACGTCGTGAAGGCACTTCCGCGTAATGACGTCATGAAGGCACTTGGTCTACGCGCGGCCCCGGAATGAGCATTGCCTAAAGCCATATGCAAACAGCACGCGCTATATGTTTGCACATATGTGCAAACAACGGAAACCATGTAACAATAAACAATAACATTCAAAATGGCCGTCATAATAGACATAAAAATCAAAATGGCCGCCAAAATATTATAATTATGTTCAGATTCGTGAATTTTTTAATTATATATTTATTTGAAAAGGCGTTGAGACATACAGCAAGGCGATACCTGAGCATTTAAAATAGCTTCAATATTGTATAATTATATGATTCAACCATTATATTAATACTGTCTCACCAAGAATACATGTAAACACCCCCACCACCTCCCAACGCACCGTCCCTCTCACTCCACCTATATTCCATGGCATTCTACCCGACTAGATATTATACGTACTTTAAATGGCGGCAAAATGGTGCATGTAAATACTGCATATGCTTATTTGAACAAAATGAATCTATCACTATTTTGACCAGTTTAGATCATGATCATACTCTATTTATGACCTGACATAGGCATATTATATTACCATCAGTAATGTCACTTCGCCATCAGAATAATGAATACTGTGGTCCCTGAGCCAGCATACATACACGAGTTGATCTGGAACAACACTGGTTACTAATGTTGTACGGTACATTTTGTCAGCCAGCAGCAAGTTCATGTCCAATTATCTGTTTTTCAAATGATAATAATATTAATACGTTGTTATTGGCTGAAGCAATTTAACAACGCTAACATTATAATTGGTTTTTATAAAATCAATCACTCAGTTTCACATTCTACCGAGTGCATTACGATTTATGCATTCAGTGAATGCCATCATAGCTATAGATAGATAAAACAGGCAACCAATTTCATAAAAGTTCTTCATACAATAATGTGCACAACGTCCATATTTGTGTACAAGTATACTCATTGACACACATTTTCAAATTGTGTCAGTGTATATATTGTGCAGTATCCAAAAATGGAGAGCACACCAGAAGGTGTTGCAGATCAAGTGCAATGGGAAACACGTCGCCCATCTTGTGTAGGGGATGGACAAGGAAGCGTGACGGGGGTGGCGGGTGGGAGGTGTCAAAATAGTAGATACAAGGGGTTTTGGGGGAGAAGTGGAGGAAAGTAGTGAAAACTTAGATATGTGCGGAAAATACGAGGGCGAATGTGTCAGGCAGCTCGAACCAGACATAAATATAGAGAAGTGCTGTGGGGACAAATACCCATCAGACCCATGTGATAGACATACATCAATGCACACATGTCTGCCGTAGCCAAAATCTCGCGCATCTCATGTTTACAGTGGACGCATAACGTGTCAGATCTGTTTCGAAACATGCACAAAGAAATATGTAAATCGTTTAAAAGGGTCAAATAGAAGGTTTCAGCCGATTCCAGATTTGGAACGTTTTAAGCAATATGCAATCCGTTGGCAAGGAGTAACGCATGCATACAGTCGCGTGTACGATTCAGTAGCTTGGTCCGGGGCTGGGGAGAAATGGGCACATAGATCGTGCAAGAGCATTTTCTTCAAGGACGAGTTCCTTGAATCCCAACCACATGTACAATCCACTATACAGGGATCGGATGAGGGAGCAGTACCATGTAGTACTCATGTGGATCATGACACTGTTGGGGCTGCTGAAGGAAACATTACAAGAAGCACCAGAAAACAGCTTACATACACATCATCATGGCAGGTAGCAGAGAAAATGAAATACATTATTTGCAATGAGGACAAACGGGCAAAAGGTAGACTCCTGCCAGTACAAACAATCAGAATATCTGATAAGGCCAAGTGTACTCTAAGAGAATATGCAAACCTCCATTTGGAGAAAAACAGTATGCAAATGTATCTGGGTTGAAATTAAACAAAGGAAAATGTACTATTTTAAAATTGGGAGTAACTAGATATAACAATAATAAATGGTGCAATAATAACTTATATACATGGTCCAATGAACAAGCCTCTACTTTAGGAATAACTTTTACAAACGATAAAACAAAACTGCAAATACTAAATATAACACCCAAAATTAAGTCATTGCAGAACTGCCTTAATAGCTGGAAAAGATGGAACCTAACACTAATAGGAAAAATAGCGGTATTAAAAACGTTTGCATTCCCTAAACTGGTGTATGCGATAAACAGTAACTAGAAAATCCTTCCGATGAAATCATTAAAGAAATTAATACATATATGTACGACTTTCTTTGGGATGGAAAACCTGATAAAATATGTAGAAAAACAATTATTCAAAACTACGAAAATTGTGGATTAAAAATGATAAATATTCATGCCTTTTTGCATTCATTAAAAGCATCTTGGATAAAAGATTAAAGGGATCACAAAATCAATGGAAAACAGCCTATAACAATGAATTGAACAAGCATGGTGGTGATTTATTGTTCAAATGCAATTTTAATCAAGTTGATGCAAAACTGATAATCAAAAAGTATACATTTTTTAGGTGAGATTGTTACATCGTGGAGTAAAATTAACTACAGACAAAAACATCCTGTCATAGCTGATGAAATATTATGGCATAATACTAATATCAAACAAAACAACAATACATTGTTTTATAAAGACTGGTACGATAAAGGGATAATGTATATAAAAAATATTTACGATTACAGAACAAAACACTTCTATACATTTAATGAACTGAAAGAATTGTACAATTTGAACAATGGAGATTTTTTAAAGTACTTCACACTAATAGGTAATATTAAAGACGAATGGAAAGAAACACTTAGAACAAAGAAATATTAACACAGTCACACCTGAATATCTAATTTCAAAACTTTTGAAAATAAAAACGGCTAATAAGATGCTATATCACAAACAAATCGATGCAATGCAATTACCTATACTAAAACACACCGTTAAATGGGAAAATGAATTAAATATTAAAAATGTTGAATGGAAGCAAATATTTATATCACCTATCAAAAGTACTATTAGCACAAAACTAAGAGCATTCCAGTACAAATACCTAATGAGAATAATACCAAACAACTCCTTCCTATTTGCATGTAACTTGAAACCATCAAATCTGTGTGAATTTTGTAATATGAACGTAGACTCAAATAAACATATGTTTTGGGAATGTCAAACTATCCAAACCTTTTTGGTCGGAAATAGATGAACTATTGAAATCGAAACTAAATTACAATACGAATCTAAACTACGAAAACATCTCATTTTGTAATATTAACGTAGTATCCAAACAAAAGTCAGTTCTAATCAATTTCATTATCCTTCTAGCAAAATATTTTATCTTCAAATGTAAATGTTGCTCAATATTGCCAATACTAAACTCGTTTAATATGTACGGTGGTGTATTTACAAAAAACAATCCTGATTGAAGAAAAAATCGCGACAATGAAAGATAAATTGATGCAATTTAATGCAAAATGGAATGATTTTCGCTTAAACTAAAATTTGTTAAAGTACCTACAAATTAGTTTTTTTATTACGCGCACACATACATATATATACAATGCCAAAAATAGTATCCCCCCTTTTTTTTTTTTTTTTTATAAACCGAGACCCAGCCCCCACACCCATCTATACTCACACCACCACTCACATCATCAAAATAAAAACTCGTTGTTACATGTCACATATACTAAGACACAAAACACTGTTTATCTTCATAAATTGTTTAACATTTTGTGAACAAATGCATTGTAAACATTGTGTATGTACATGTATATATTATCTCTATAAAGTGTTTAATCGTTTCTGTACAAATTCATTGTAAACATTGTGTGTGTACATGTATGTATTATATGTAACAAAGAGAATTAAAAATTGAAATACAAAAAAAAAAACAGTGTTAAGTAACTGTATGGAGCAAGGCGAATATTGCTTACGCTTGCAACAAAATCTCTCTTAGCCGCTGATGTTGCCTATCACAAGAAACAATGCTACGAGCCATTCAGGAGTCCAGTCTGGAAACGAGAAACATCGCTCCCAGACAGTTTGACAGTAACATCTGATGGAAGATGATGCACTAGAAGAAATGTACCATCTTGTTTTAATACACGTCATAAAACGACATGAGATATACACACTGGCACAGCTGAGGGCAACATTCGATGAAATAAGATCTTACAGGGAATTATCCGCTTGCCGTAGTATCGATAGAAACTTCACCTTAAATTAGGGAGCAATGGAAGGTCCTCAGAGTTTGTGCTTCCAGAAGGGACGGAAGTTACAGCTAGCTGTGTTCAGTCTGCTTTACTAGGGGGAGGAATAGCGAAAAGCATGTCTCTGAAGAACACTGCAAGGACTATACACGAATCAATCAAAGAGACGAGGGATGTTCGACCTTGGCCTCCTACCCCACATGATATCATTGGATCTGAACCATGCATTAACAACGATCTGTATAATGAATTGGCTTGGATTGTTGATCCCGATGCGCGACTCAATGATGACGGTCAGGTACAACTGTCTAAAACTAATTCTACCAAACTTCATCAAATTTGTTAGGATATACAGACGTTGCTCCCTAATGCACAACCTTCATTGGATCAAGTGTTGCTGTGACTTTCGATGCATCGCAAAACAGGTTCCAGTGGTTCCAGTGGAGTTGTTGGGATATCATACACATATACTGTTTTCATTGAAGACAAATGGGTGGAATGTTCAGAGAGACAAGATTCAGACATTCCATCAAACATCACAGCGGGAAATCAGTGGTACAAATGAAACTCATAACACAAGTTCAATCCTTGTACAACACAAAGTGTTGGGATCCACAAACCCGAAAGGCAGTGGTGTTGCTCAAGTGTATGTGACACCTGACTACAGTTTCATGCGAGAAGATCATCATTCTTTTAAAGCAAAAGACACAGACCTTCCACAATTCACAGGAAAGAGGACATGTTTTACGAAAATTCAGTATGAAGAGGAGAAGAGCAGCAGTAGCAAACTATGTGAGAAAGCAATGCTTGAGACACTTGCGTAGGCTAAAAGTCACAAAGCAACGAATACTTCATCTACTGACCAAACTGTTCCTGCATGGAGTGCATTTCGACAGCTTACCACACCAGGGTACCCACCTGGTGTGCATGTCTCGTGACAATTAGTATATTACACCAGTTGAGCGCAGGAGCAGGCAGTAATTCACACATTAGTGTTAGAGTCCCTGTGTTCTCGTCTCGTGACCACTAGTATATTACACCCAATAGGCACAGGAGCAGGCAGTAATTCACACATTAGTGTTAGAGTCCTTGTTTAACCATCTCGTGACTATATTTCACCCAATAGGCGCAGATAGTAATTTCCAAAATCTATATAATAAGCAAGTTTCACCCATCCGTGCAGAATCATATTATTTTGGCGGCCATTTTGATTTTTATATAGTATTATGGAAGCCATTTTAAAGTTTGGTATTTATTATTATTGAGCTCCTATGTCAAGAACAAGGAATACACGCATCTCAAATGAATTTAAATGACCCATTTTAGCTATTATCATTAATAAACGCAAATTTTCATTAATTTGGCGGCCATTTTGAATTCTATATAGTATTTTGGAAGCCATTTTTAAGTTTGGTATTTATTATTATTGAGCTCCTATGTCAAGAACAAGGAATACACGCATCTCAAATGAATTTAAAAGACCCATTTCAGCTATTATCATTAATAAACGCAAAATTGCATTACTTTGGAGGCCATTTTGAATTTTAAACCTTATGGTGGCCATATATGATTTCGATTTTTGTTTTATCGGCCTCAACACACCTGAAAACCTACAAATAGACACCAAAATCATTAAAATCGGTTACCATTTAACAATTGTACAAATCCCCAATAGCTCAAAACCACGCCCAATGGCCCGGGGGACAACTTTGGGCACCTTTTATAAAATATCGGCCGGTGCCATCGTGTGTGCAAGAAAAAATCGATTTAGATCCGACATCAAACATTAAGTGAACACCATTTCCCATATGTGCCTGAATCTGAGACCGACTAATAGCCGTGATGGTTGGTTTGTTTGTTTATTGGTGTTTAACGGCCTATCAACAGCTAAGGTCATGTAAGGCCGGGCAAACAGGTTCGATCCCATTTTAACCTGCTGCATTGGGGGGAAAATCCCAAAATCAGAACAGAATATTTACATCGAGATACAACATATTCAGCCCTGAAATTAGAATAACCTGACCTGGTGCCAGGTCCATACAAAACCAAGGTCACTTGTCCCCTTCCCCTATTTAAAAGTAATACCGATAGGATTACTCTTATAAGGGGTATAACCAGATTCAACTGTCACATACAAAATGCCAAAGACGTATGTGAGGGCCAAACCAGGTCTCCAGTCGGGATTCCGGTAAGGATGAACCCCGATCGTTAAATTACCCATCGCATGCTCCCACCTGCCACCCACTCCCCCCCCGTGGTGGTCGGATCATACACATACACATGAAATTTTAAGCAAATATTCGATACAGTAAAGAAGTTATAGGAGAATGAAGATACGTGTAAGCATCTGCTGAACTCGAAATTTCAGTCATTTGACCTTGACCTTGGGCATCCGGAGCATGGGCGGAGCAGGAAATGAATATTATACATGTACATGTGCATGGATGATGACAAACATGTACAATGTACATGACGTTTGAAGTGAATCACTCATACGGTAAAGAAGCTATAGCAGAATGAATCTACTGAAGCAAAATTTAAAATCTGCTGAATGTTAAATTTCAAAAGTATATGACCTTCACTTTGGGCATGGAGAGATCATGGGTGGGGCAGGGGATGACAGCCAGGCGACATAAATTTGGTGCAGCACAAGTTAGTCAGCTGAATTGCTTGTCCTGGCTGTCTCGTGAAATATATTCTGTAGCCAACAAAGGAAGGTGGTTATTCTCCATCTATATGTCTGTTCACACTATATACGAGACACGCAAGCTTTACCTTTGGACGAGTAATTTCATGAAATACAATAGTTTCCGTAAATGGCGTCAGAAGTTGACAAAATGTTCAGAGTACATGCGGTATCTGTCTATCCGCACTACTGAGATTGACATTTCTATCTGTCTCTCCACACTATATGTGAGAATATGAGTATCCATTGTGGGGCAAGGATATTCCACCAGAGTGTCAGAATACGTTTCTGACGACTTATTCTGATCACGAGGGTGGAATATTATTGCCCCACACCAGTGTAGATGATGGATATTTTTTCTCGCCCCTACATAGAACGTATTTGCGAATCTTAAAAAATGTATCTGACCCATAATAAGACTGAACTTTATATTTGTGAATTGGACGCTACTGTCAGTTCCGTGGATCGTTCACAAATTATTATCAAATTAATGTTCAACATCATCACAATACAGCCCTGGCGACACCAAAATGTACGTCAAAAAATGCTGATGACATCAAACTTAAAACAACGCTATGACGTGATAATAAACACGTCAACAACCATTGAAAACAATAAACATCAGCCAAATTCATTATTCTATGGGGAAAATGTAACTCGTTAGCCATAATGTTGCCCTATTAGAAAATGTATCGGTGCTAGACAAGGAAATCTCACATGGGCGCGACTATATGGAT
The DNA here is from genome assembly GCA_029237695.1 of Conchocele bisecta. Taxonomy (NCBI): domain Eukaryota; kingdom Metazoa; phylum Mollusca; class Bivalvia; order Lucinida; family Thyasiridae; genus Conchocele; species Conchocele bisecta. The sequence goes on along the minus strand of CM055266.1, from coordinate 143,971,019 downwards.
AACGTTGTGTCGGGGAACCTGGTGGACGAGAATGGCATGTCTCCATCTGTCTATCCGCACTGTATGCGAGGCCGAGATATTTCTATCCGCATTATATGTGAGATTGAACAGACGCACCTGATGTGTGAAGCAGTCAGTGAGCCTCTCCTCAAAAAGATCCCTGGCCCAGTGGTACTTGCTGTGTTTCGCCAGACACTCCAGCATGTTACCCGCCGTCACAGGCTTGAAGTTCTTCATATATCTGCTCACCAGGAAAATGGACATCTATTTACTTATTTATTTATTTAATGGTTACATTCTGAAACATTCGCTTTAAATCATCAAATATAAACAGGCATTTGTTTCATATAAACAAATCCATTTCATTACATACAAATAATGACTACTTTAACCCTTACAATGCTGAATTAAATGTTGTTGTCCGATGTTTATTTTCTAATTTCCATTTTTCTCATCAAAAACATGCTTTGGCAGCACTTTAGTGCTATAAGTGCTGTCAAACCATGCTTTTATTGAGATAAAAGGCAAAATTTAAAACAACAGCAGACGACAACTTTTGTTTCCCGTATTGTAAGGGTTAAAGATTGCTAGATTAGTGCACTTAGCGATATGTGGCTGTGACTTGAGAAATGGCCAGTATAACTTCTGGAAGACTCGGACGGTCGGACCTGTGACACAAAAAAACACCCATTGAAAAAATTCCATTACCCCACCCACGTGTCCTCATACAGTACTACATATGTATATGAGTGGCGATTCATGTCATAAGTGCCGTTTCTAATGCGTTAGAGAAGTAACGCGTTACTTGTGAGAAGTAACGCGTTACTTGTGAGAAGTAACGCGTTACTAATGTATGTACTATATAGTGAAACACATATTTGTAACGCATTACTGCTCAACAGTAACGCGTTACAAGACTAACAGTGAGTAACGCGTTAGAAATTGGCTGTAACGCGTTAGAAATCCTCTATATTGGCGGATCGTGTCATAAGTTCAGCTTCTAACGTGTTATAGTTCTAACGCGTTACTCTTGGTAAGTAACGTATTACTTCTTAGAAGTGACGCGTTACAAATGTATGATGTATATAATCAAATATCAATATCTAACGCGTTAGTGAAGCAGGAGTAACGCGTTACTTATTTTTGGTAACGCATTATTGCTTGACCAATCAGAGCTCATGTTACAATACCCGCCATTTCTGCAGAAGACCGGGAATGTGTAAAGTACGGACTGGACGCAAGCTTACGAACTGTACATAGAGTGATGTCAACAGCGGCCCACTGACAGTGTTAGATAAATTGCCTAATTTATCTCCCCCACCGGACAAAACCTTACCATGAGTAACGCGTTAGAACTCTAACCTAACACGTTAGAAGCTGTACTTATGACACGATCCGCCAATATAGAGGATTTGTAACGCGTTACAGCCAATTTCTAACGCGTTACTCACTGTTAGTCTTGTAACGCGTTACTTCTCACAAGTAGCATTACTTCTCTAACGCGTTAGAAACGGCACTCATGACATGAATCGCCACTCATATGTGTATGCTCTACAGTATATACTGTAGAACATAACACTGTACGAGACCAAGTGGGTGGGGTAATGGATTTGTTTTTAATTGGCGTTTTTTTTTAGTTCTCCACCTGTGCTCCTGATCACATAGCACATTCCTGTTGCCTGATAATGATCTATATTGCTTGTAAGAAGCATGTAGAATGATTTGTTGATGGAATAGCGAACAGTGCAGATCCTGATCAGACTGTGCGGATGCACAGGCTGATCTGGATCTACACTGATTGCAAAACCCATAAGCCCCATTTCTACAGTCACAGCGACATATTGGTGAAATTGCCGCATGGTGGCTGTCACAAACCTGATAAGAGCGGTGAGATAATATGTGGGGCCAACCATGCCGTTGTGAAACATGATCTCCTGTAACGTCGTGTCTCGCTGTGCCGACATCTTTCTTCAGCTTGTGGTACAGCTTCTTCCATGGCACAAACTGATCATATACAAGTGTGCATACATGGTTATTATATAGTAAGGCCATACAAAAGTAGTTTGGTTCTCAGACACAGGGTTTGCAGAATGTGCCGCGGGAGGGCATATATATTTGTATTTATTATATATTTTTTGGTTTCAGATGTTCGATTCTGATGACAGATGCATATATATTCTATAAAGTTACTACAATCTCTTTAAAGGCGAAAAATCACCAGAATTTCATCAGACATGACTGGATTTAACATATGTTTGCATGGTGGTGTTTTTTTATTGATCATGTGGCGAATTGATAGTAGAATTTTATTTCTCCATGACGATAAAATGTTCGACAGGCAGGGATTTTTCTGACGCGGAGATATCTGTGAACAAAAGCAATTTTTTTTATGGCCTAATATACAACAATGCTCTCATATGAAGTTTCAAGTCAATGTGACTTAGGACTGCAGATATATAAGCTGGTATTTAAAAAACTTTAATGCAGATTTCGGACGGACGCACGTGATGGACGTCATTGTGATCACTATGTCTCGCTTTCCGCAAGCGGGCTCGACAAAAATCAGTGACGTTAACGTCGCTTTGAACAAATGGAAAATGAACAAATGTATGTAATTTCTTTGCAATATTCATTGTTCCATATAAGGCCCATATAGTGTATTTACTCATTTACTTCAGCTGCATGCGCATTGATTTTCAAGTGGGGGTACAAAATACTCATAACAATTTGTAAATATCAAGGTGTATGATCACATCGTTACAACAACAACAAGTACTGAAACATCCAGAAGCCCTCCGATTCAAAGTACGTATTATTTTACTTTGTCCTCATTATGTAACGGACTTTGATGAAATATGGTGCATCAAATGCATCTTGTGAAGCTGCATTTGGTGGTCTCGGTACTTTGGCCAAAACTTCGGTCGTTTTTGCGAAGAATCTGTAGACACGGAAATCGATTCTTCGCAAAACTACACAAGTATGTGCCAAACTCCTGGGACCACCAAATGCAGCTAATGAAGACGCGTTTGCTGTGCCATAGTTAATCAAAATACGTTGCCTATTAAGGAAACTACCAAATAATACTTACTTTGGAGTGGTCGCGCTTTCAATACTTTCAGCCAGTTTTGTTTCTGTGGTAACCACGTGATCATGCACCTTGAATATTCATTGGCTTGAAAAATGACACGTACAACAATCTAATAAAGTTGAAAATTTACCGTCACTTATTAGAACAAGAGTGCCGCAAGTCACAAAATACGCCCGTCGAATATGGGCCAGACAGCGAAGATGCAGAAATGTGAAGCTGTCACCAAGGCAAGAAACATTAATGAGAATTTGAAAGTCTATAGCATTATTTCTTCATCTCGTTGTGCTAAACATGTATACTAATTTAGGCAGAGATAGAAAAGTAGAGTGTAAAGTAGAAATGATAGGGAATTGGATACAATAATATAGAAAAAATGGCTAAGTTAAAAAAATGATATTTTTGTTAAAAAATATTTTTTCCACATAAAAACACCAAGGTGCACATTTTCAATATGTGTAGAAGACGTGTGTATAGTTTCAGAACGATTTACTCAACGGTTTCGCAGGAGTTGTGTACACAAACTCAGTACCGTATATAGAATTGTATAGAAAAATGTAGAAAAAATGGCTAAGTTAAAAAGGTGATCTTTTTGTTAAAAAATATTTTTTCAGCATAAAATCACCAAGGTGCACATCTTCCGTATGTGTAGAAGACGTGTGCATAGTTTCCGATCTACTGACCGGTTTCGGAGGAGTTGTGTACACAAACTCTGTACCATATATAGAACTGTATAGAAAAATGTAGAAAAAATGGCTAAGTTAAAAAGGTGATATTCTTCTTAAAAAATATGTTTTCGGCATAAAAACACAAAGGTGCACATCTTAAATATGTGTAGAAGACGTGTGTATAGTTTCAGAACGATCGACTGAACGGTTTCTGAGGAGTTGTGTACACAAACTCTGTACCCTATATATAATTGTATAGAAAAATGTAGAAAAAATGGCTAAGTTAAAAAGGTGATATGTTTGTTAAAAAATATGTTTTCGGCATAAAAACACCAAGGTGCACATCTTCAATATGTGTAGAAGACGTGTGTATAGTTTCAGAACGATCGACTGAACAGTTTCGGAGGAGTTGTGTACACAAACTCTGTACCGTATATAGAATTGTATAGAAAAATGTAGAAAAAATGGCTAAGTTAAAAAATGTGATATTTTTGTTAAAAAATATTTTTTTTCCACATAAAAACACCAAGGTGCACATCTTCAATATGTGAAGAAGACGTGTATATAGTTTCAGAACGATCTACTGAACGGTTTCGGAGGAGTTGTGTACACAAACTCTGTACCGTATATAGAACTGTATAGAAAAATGTAGAAAAAATGGCTAAGTTAAAAAGGCGATATTTTTGTTAAAAAATATTTTTTCGGCATAAAAACACCAAGGTGCACATCTTCAATATGTGTAGAAGACCTGTGTATAGTTTCAGATCGATCGACTGAACAGTTTCGGAGGAGTTGTGTACACGAACTATGCGCTTTTTCTTCAGCCGCCCACCCGCCTGCCCGCCCGCCGTGCGGTAAAACATAATACGTACCGTTTTTTAAAAATGGTCGTATAAAAAGAGCAAACAGTTTAACCCTTACTACACTGAATTAAATTTTGTCGTCTGCTGGAAATGTTTTATTTTCAATATTTCTCGATAAAACCGTTTTAACAGCACATGAGAATTGTCTCCACTGCAGACGATTCTCATGTGCTGCAAAAACATGTTTTTTGTTAAGAATTAGGGCAAAAATGAAAAACAAGCAGACGGCAATTTTGTTTCCCGCGTAATGAGGGTTAAATAAAATGTACACCGTATCCAACCCAGTGGTTAACTAGAGCAAGTGAGCAGCGGCTCACAGATACCCCCAGCTGCTGCCTGGTCCGACCACAAAATACTTATGAAGTAACTTGGCCTTGATCTTGGGCATGAAATCCCCATGTGTGGGCTATAAAATGAAAGTATGAATGATGAAAAAGAAGTATATGAAGTTTCAAGTCAATCTGACTTATGCTTGCAGAGATAATCTGTACTTAAAAACTTTAACGCATATATTTCAAAAACTTTAACACAAATATTTCAAAGTCATTTGACCTTGACCATAGGCATGAAAGCCACATGTGTGGGCTATAGCATGAAATATGGATGATGATAAAGAAGTATGTGACGGTTGAAGTCAATCCTACTTCTTGCTGCAGAGATAATGGATAACCGAAAACTTTAGGCAAATCTTACAGACGGATGGACGGAAATACGAAAACTATATACACCTCTACATACTTTCATGATTGGGGGTACAGTAGGTGGACAGAAGTAATTTCCCACCCATTGAAATCCCATAGACTTACATGTAAATGTAACTGTGCTTGTTTGCACGTTACTTCAAATATACAATAAGGATTTTAGTGAAATAAAATGCATTGAATAGCCAATAGATTTGTGACTTTTTGGAAATGCTGTTCCCATTGACATCAATGGTGACGTCGCTGAAAAAGTGACGCCAAATAATTACGCCATATTTAACAAGATTTGTCAGAAGACAACGAAGCTCGCCTGTTGGCAGCCTTCATTCAAACTTGTCACAGTTGTATAAAAAACATGAATATTATATAACTTGACCTTGGGATAAGGGGTGTGCGGTGGACCGTGACATTGAGGTCAGTGGTGGAAGGTGGGTCGTGGATTTGATATAGCATGATATAGCATATTAAGATGAATGCATGTATGAAATATCAATGTGCTCTCTGAAAAGAGAAGGAAAACAAAATTTAACCCAGCGTTAAGTTTATCAACACACAAAGTTGGTGAGTTTCTATAGCATGATAGCTATTCACATGAGGAATGCATGTATAAATGTGCTAAGTTTGTGGCCTTGGCCTTGGCAAAAGGGGTCATGGATTTGCTGTAGCACAATAGAGTATTATCAGATGAATACATGTATGAAATATGAAGGTGTTCCCTGTAAAGAAACAGAAGTTATAAAAAGACATTTACTCCAACGTTAAGTTTATGATGTTGATCTTGGGGAAAGGGGTGGGGTGGGTCATGGATTTGCTGTAGCACAATAGAGGATCATCAGAGTAATGCATGTATGAAATATCAAAGCGTTCAAAGTGTAAAGAAACAGACGTTACACAACATTTTACCCCAATTTGTAAAGTTTTAATGAAAACATGCTAAGTTTGTGACCTTGACCTTGGGGTAAGGGTTACGTGGTGGGTTGTGGATTTGCTACAGCATGATAGAGGGTCATCTGAGGAATGTATGTATGAAATATCAAGGCGTTCCATCAAAGGAAACAGTTGTTATCAGACATTTACCCCAACGTTATGTTTATGAATGTGTCAAGTTTGTGACCTTGACCTTGGGGTAAGAGGTGGGTGGTGGGTCATGGAATTGCTATAGCACAATAGAGTATCATCAGATGAATGCGTGTATGAAATATCAAGGCGTTCCATGAAAGGAAACAGACATTTACCCCAACGTTAAGTATATGAATGTACTAAGTTTGTGACCTTGACCTTGGGGTAAGGGATGGGTCATGGATTTGCTATAGCATTATAGAGTATCATCAGATGAATGCATATTTGAAATATTAAGGCATTCCATGAAAGGAAACAGATGTTATAATACATTTACCCCAACATTAAGTTTATAAATGTGCTAAGATTGTGACCTTGACTTTGGGGAAAAGGGTGGGCGGTGAGTCATGAATTTGCTATAGCACGATAGAGTATCATCAGATGAATACATGTATGAAATATGAAGGCGTTCCCTGTAAATAAACATAAGTTACACAACATTTACCCCAACGTTAAGTTATGAACATGCTAAGTTTGTGACCTTGACCTTGGGGTAACGATTGGGTGGGCGGTGGGTCATGGATTTGCTATATCACGATAGAGTATCATCAGATGAATGCATGTATGAAATATTAAGGCGTTCCATGAAAGGAAACAGATGTTATAAGACATTTACCCCAACGTTAGGTTTATGAATGTGCTAAGCTTGTGACCTTGACATTGGGGTAAGGGCCGGGTGGTGGGTCATGGATTTGATACAGCATGATACAGGGTCATCTGAGGAATGCATGTATGAAATAACAAGGTGTTCCATGAACGGAAACAGAAGTTATAAGAAATTTACCCCCAACGTTAAGTTTATGAATGTGCCAAGTTTGTAACCTTGACCTTGGGGTAAGGGCTGGGTGGTGGGTCATGGATTTGCTACAGCATGATAGAGGGTCATCTGCGGAATTCATGTATGAAACTAGAATGGACGCTTGTAGACAAGCGCATGTGTATCCCCGTCACCAGATACACAAGTAGTTTGAAAAAAGGGTGTTCGAGTTATGTGCCGGAGACAAAATCAGTGACGGAAAAACAAAGGGAGATAATTAAAAAAATTAGTGATGCAAGAGTTGTCATTCTTGCGTGAGACACCTTTAGGGTTGTGGTCTATGCATGTGTGAAGTTTCATGAAAATATTCCAAAAGGTGTTCGAATTATGCTCCGGACACGAAATTTTTTTTTTTTTTCAGGGTGCACGAAACAACAAAGGGAGATAACTAAGAAATTAACGACACAAGAGTTGTCATTCTTACGTGCGACACACCTTTGGGTCGTATTCTATGCGTGTGTGAAGTTTAATAAACTAGAAAATGTGTTCATAGAACACGGATGTCCCACATATCGCTTTGATAATAAATGAGGCCAAATTCCAAGTCAAAATTTTCTTTTACCTGAGCGTTAAAGTTTTTGAAGCACCAAGTATGTGAGCTTGACCCTGGGCTTGGCGGGGGCAGGACGAACGTGGATTTGGCACAGGGTGGTAGAGGACCATTAGAGCAATGCATATATGAAATATGAAGCTTATCCCTGAAAGAAAACATAAATTATAAGATATTTACCTGAGCGTTAAAGTTTTTGAAGCACTAAGTATGTGATCTTAACCCTGGGCTTGGCGGGGGCAGGACGAACGTGGATTTGGTACAGGGCGGTAGAGGACCATTAGAGCAATGCGTATATGAAATATGAAGATGATCCATGAAAGAAAACAGAAATTATAAGATATTTACCCGAGCGTTAAAGTTGTTGAAGCACTAAATATGTGACCTTGACCCTGGGCTTGGCGGGCAGGACACGAACGTGGATTTGGCACAGGGCGGTAGAGGACCATTAGAGCAATGCGTATATGAAATATGAAGATGATCCATGAAAGAAAACAGAAATTATAAGATCTTTACCCGAGCGTTAAAGTTGTTGAAGCACTAAATATGTGACCTTGACCCTGGGCTTGGCGGGGGCAGGACGAACGTGGATTTGGCACAGGGCGGTAGAGGACCATTAGAGCAATGCGTATATGAAATATGAAGCTGATCCGTGAAAGAAAACAGAAATTATAAGATATTTATACCTGAGCGGTTAAAGTTTTTGAAGCACCAAGTATGTAACCTTGACCCTGGGCTTGGCGGGGGCAGGACGAACGTGGATTTGGCACAGGGCGGTAGTGAACCATCAGAGCAATGTGTATATGAAATATGAAGCAGATCGGTCGAAGGATGAAGAAATTATGAGACATTTACCCGAGTGTTAAAGTTTTGTGACGGACGGACGGACGGACGGGATGACGGGACGCACGTTCCTACGAATGAATACTTGTTGGGTTTTTACTTTATAAAAATACCCAACAAGAGTACCCAACACTATTCTAACCCTACCCAATAAGATCCCCGTACGCTTACAACAAGTACCCATTCGTGTGTGCGGACGGACGGACGGACGGACGGACAAGGGTAACACTAAATGCCCCCTCCACTATCGTGGTGGGGCATAACAATATTCCAAAGGGTGTTCGAGTTATGCTCTGGATACAAAATCAGAGCATGAAACAACAAAGGGAGATAAGTAAGCAAGAAATCCGCGGAATCAAATGCCTCGCCTTGTCCCGCCTTGACCTCGAGCCTGGGCCCGAAAGCAATTTTCACTGGCCCGAACATATTATACAATTATTGACTAGTGAGCCATAGAATATCAGATTATATTCTATGGCTCACTAGTCAATAATTGTTTTATTATATGATAATAGTCTGTATATAGCACTTACGACCTCATGCTAGTACTAGACAAAAATTGAAAAAGAATTTGAAAAAAAAAGAGAAAAAAGAATGGAAAAAAAAGTTTAAAAATAATAATGCTTGCTACTGGAGCCCAGAATTGAGCCCAGAATTGTTTTTTAATAGTCCTATATTTATCTACATATATCTGCACAGGTCCACATAATGCCACAATATTTTCAACACAGTTTACGGAAATGTATTATACAAAAAAATAAAATAATAATGCTCGCTACTGGAGCCTAGAATTTTTGTTAATAGTCCTATATTTATCTACATATATCTGCACAGGTACACATACTGCCACAATATTGTCAACACAGTTTACGGAAATGTACCTGTATACATTACCTGTAATAAGTTAGTGGTCAGTTAAACAATTGAAAAAGAATGTAAAAACAAAAATGGAAAAAAAAAATTAAATTTAAAACAAAATAAAAAAATAATGCTCCCTGCTGGAGCCCAGAATGTTTTTTAATAGTCCTATATTTATCTACATATCATATATGCACAGGTCCACATATTGCCACAATATTTTCAACACAGTTTACGGAAATGTAATATAATCATTTACCTGCATAAATTACCTGTAAGTGGTCAGTGGTCAGTTGCACATGCTAGCACATGCACAGGTGAATAGTCTGTATATAGCACTTACGACCTTATGCTACTAGACAACAAGAAACGAGGCAAAGCCACGAAGGCCAGGTTTTTTCCAAGCATAGACACTTCGATAACATAATTATACCCACTTTTTGTAGACTAGAGGTGTACCGCTTTGAGCTGGCGCGTTATTATTATAAATATTATTGTCAACACCTGCTATTTTTAAATAGTTTACGTCATATGTTGTAGACATGGTATTTGTATACCAGCGCAAACGCATTAACATTCGATAGAATTGCTAATAATAGTAACATCGTTTAGTGCTCTAGTGGGTAGATCTGCTGTTTCGTGATCGGACGGTCGTGAGTTCGAATCCTGCCAAAGGCATACATTTTTCTCTCGCTTTTACTATTTTGGCGCCAGAGGTAACGCACACATCCCGAAACAGTCGTGCATTACATTTTACACAACATTATAGAACACTTCACTTTGAACCTAATCATTGTGAAATGCATTCTGCACATTCGTGTGTTATTGTGAAAGTCCACCTCGACTCACTACAAATGCAAATATGTTACGGAGAACACCATGTCGAAAAATAAACCTCTCACTTCAGATAATAAACAAATAAATAAATAAACATGGATGCATGTGGTTCATAATTACCATGTCAATTGTTGTTACATGTAATAACGATGCATTAAAAAGAAAAAGAAAACACAAAAACAATATTTAAAAAAAATAATATATATATAATGGCCAAAGTGAGGATCGAACGCATGCAGTGCAAACTTAAAATCAAGTGCCACCGTTGGCCGCCAGTTTACCCACTGCTCCAGTATGAGCAATTGTTTTGTCAATCGCAATATATCGATCATGACTATAGCGACGCACCATAATAAACAGGAAAATTCCTACAGGAATTCCATGTTTATTTATACACCATTGTTTATATAAACAAAGCATGTAAACAACGCCATGTCAGGCTGGTATACTTATAGATGGCCGTGGCCTGCATGTCGTGCCTTGGGGCGAGGCATGAACACTAAAAAAATAGATATAGTTTAACGAAAACAATAATTTAACCGGACACACGGACGTACGGACGGACGGACGGACATATGCCAAAATGCCGACGATATCGCGCTTTCCGCAAGTGGGTGCGACAATGATAATAAACACCCATGTGAAGTATCAAGGTAATTGATGAAGCAGTTGCAGAGATATAGTACACGAAAAAAATTCAAAGTAATTTGACCTTGACATTGGGCACAGGGGCCGCACGGTTGGGGGTTAGAATGAAAATATGGATGATGATAAACACCCATGTGAAGTTTCAAGGTAATGGGCGAAGCAGTTGCAGAGATATAGTATAACGAAAAACTTTTCACCAAAACACTTTAACCAGACGTACGTTAAAAAGTTAACGTTGAAAATGGCTAAGTCAGTTACGTAGAAATAATAGGTGAAGGTAAAAAAAATGGTCACATGTTGGATATTTGTATGTGGTAGGCACCCCTTGGTTATGAAGCTGTGAAAGTTTGGTGGTCCTAGGCGGTACAGTACCAAAGAAATGGACTTAAACACGAAAATTTAACATTGCAAACGCGAAAACTTAACATTGAAAATGGCTAAGTCGACTGCGCGGAAAAAATGGGTCAAGTTAAAATAAAAGTAACATGTTGGATAGTGATATGTGGTGGGCACCCCTTGATTATGAAGCTGTGAAAAGTTTGGTGGTCCTAGGTGGTACAGTACCAAAGAAATGGACTTAAACACGAAAACTTAACATTGTAAACGCGAAAACTTAACATTGAAAATGGCTAAGTCGACTGCGCGGAAAAAATGGGTCAAGTTAAAATAAAAGTAACATGTTGGATAGTGATATGTGGTGGGCACCCCTTGATTATGAAGCTGTGAAAGTTTGGTGGTCCTAGGTGGTACAGTACCAAAGAAATGGACTTAAACACGAAAACTTAACATTGTAAACGCGAAAACTTAACATTGAAAATGGCTAAGTCGACTGCGCGGAAAAAATGGGTCAAGTTAAGAAAAAAAGTAACATGTTGGATAGTGATATGTGGTGGGCACCCCTTGATTATGAAGCTGTGAAAGTCTGGTGGTCCTAGGTGGTACAGTAACAAAGAAATGGACTCAAACACGAAAACTTAACATTGATTGTGGACGCCGCCCGCCGCCCGCCCGCCCGCCCGGCTTTCGCCAATCCAATAGCCTGGATTTTTTTTCAAAAAACCTGGCTAAAAATTTAAAAAGAATTTGAAGAAAAAAAATGGAAAAAAAAATGGAAAAAAAAAAAAAAAAAAAAAAAAAAAAAAAAAAAAAAAAAAAAAAAAAAAAAGAAAAAAAATGGAAAAAAAAATGGAAAAAAAAAGTTTAAAAATTAAAAATAATAATGCTTGCTACTGGAGCCCAGATTTTTTTAATAATAGTCCTATATTTATCTACATATATCTGCACAGGTCCACATAATGCCACAATATTTTCAACACAGTTTACGGAAATGTAATATCCAATGTAGTAATTTACCTGTATAAATTACCTGTGGTCAGAGTGGTCAAGACTGGACATTTGCACATGCTAGCACATGAACAGGTGAATGGTTCTCCCAGTCTCTATTGTTCTCTCTACAGGTAAGGTGTACAGAGCACACGAGAAAATGGGTCTTCATGCATTATTGTCCAGTTTGTAGAATGCGCAAAACAAAAAAGGGAGATAACTCAAAAATTAGCTATGCAAGAGTTGTCATTCTTGTGCACGACACACCTTCGGTTCGTGGTCTAATTGAATGTGTGAAGTTTCATAAAAATATTCCAAAGGGTGGTCGAGTTATGGTCAATCAGTGCGCGAAACAAAAAATGGAGATAACTCAAAAATTAGCTATGCAAGAGTTGTCATTCTTGAGCGCGACACACCTTCGGGTCGTGGTCTATGCATGTGTGAAGTTTCATGAAAATATTCCAAAGGGTGTTCGAGTTATGCTCCGAACAAGAAGTGTCTGCGGCGGACGCGGACGCGGACACGGACGCGGACGCGGACGCGGACGCGGCCCGCTGTCAAATCCATAGTATCCCCCGACGGAGTCCGGGGCATACAATTACAAGGTGTTCCATGAAAGGAAACAGAAGTTATAAGACATTTACCCAACGTTAAGTTTATGAATGTGCCAAGTTTGTGACCTTCACCTTGGGGTAAGGGCTTGATGGTGGGTCATGGATTTGCTACAACATGTAGTTATCAGACATTTACCCAACATTAAGTTTATGAATGTGCCAAGTTTGTGACCTTGACCTTGGGGTAAGGGATGGGTGCTGGGTCATGGATTTGCTACAGCATGATAGAGGGTCATCTGAGGAATGCATGTCTGAAATGACAAGGTGTTCCATGAAAGGAAACAGAAGTTATAAGACATTTACCCAACGTTAAGTTTGTGGACGACGCCGACGCTGACGCTGACGACGCCGACGACGCCGGGGGTATGCCATAAGCTCTTCTGCACTTCGTGCAGGTGAGCTAAAAACGTGTATCTATCAGATCGAGTGTGATAATCAGTAACCAAAACATTCATATTCTGCATAAATCTATTTTCTTTCAAACACTTTATATTTCATTCCAATTCGTAAGTATGTACTGAGCTACATATTTGAGAGTAAAGATGGAAATACATGTAAGTCTATGGGATTTTAACTTTCGGGAAAATACTTCTCTCCACCTACTGTATGTTTGAAAAAAAATGGGTATATTGTTTTCATCACGGGTGTCTGTCCATCATGATTTCTTGTAAGACATAAAACTTTTAAACTGTAATAGATGGAGACTTGCTATTTAGTATGTAGCTTCCTTATGGTGTGTAGATGTGCAAAGTAAATTTTAAAAAATTATTTGACCCCTGGTTCATGGATTATCTCCCACTTTTTGACTTACAATTTCTCAATTTTGCCATTTAAGAAGTAAAGTTTTAAACTGTAATAGCTTGAGACTTGATAGTACATGTAGGTATTATCTTCTTTATAGTGCGCATCGTAAAGTCGGGGGATCTGGGAGTTTTAAATGTTAAATGCCAGATCGCCGCAGATGTGATTTCCGGACACCTAGGCCACGAAAAAAGTCATCCAACTATTCGAGTATTGTAGATTTTCTTTTTTTCCCTATTCTTTGATTGACCTTTATAGTGCGCATCGTAAAGTCGGGGGATCTGGGAGTTTTAAATGTTAAATGCCAGATCGCCGCAGATGTGATTTCCGGACACCTAGGCCACGAAAAAAGTCATCCAACTATTCGAGTATTGTAGATTTTCTTTTTTTCCCTATTCTTTGCCCCACCCCCCCCCCCCCCCCCCCCCCCCCCACCCCCCCCCCCCCCCACCCCTGTATCCGCGTCTGTATCTGGTTTTGCACAAGAGTGTCCCAATGTTTATTAGGGTCAGTATGGTTGTACTTGTGTATCACAGTAACAATATACATTGTATTTGGATATAATTTGTTTTGGGAAATCCCTATCATAGGGGTTTCCCAAAACAAATTGTGTCCGAATATTAAGGGTCATTACGGTATACAATATATACATGTTGATACCTTTGCATCTGAAATAATGTCGTTCCATGATAAACAAACTCGGTTGCAGTTCAGACACAAGTCCAACATTGGAAGTTGACAAAAAATATTTTCCAACACTTTTGATGGCAAGTGTTCAAAATAATTTACAACCGATTCCTTCCGACTTTTAGGAGAAGAGCTCTCAAAATAATTTGTACTTTCACATTTTACTGTTGAAATCTTTTTACTTGCAGATGCACATTTTTGTGAATTTTTTGATGTAGTATTTTTTAACTTCAACTTTTTTCCCTTATAGTCAATATTTGTCTGTGCTTCAAATAGTTGTTTAACTACGGCATTGTCCTTGATACATTTTGTTGGCGAGCGTGCCAATGATTCCCGAGATGAAATTGTTTCTTTTTCAGGACTACTGTCACATATATAGGTCAAATCTGAGTCAGGAAATTTTCGCTTAATAGGTGAATACATTATTGACCTTTGTGACCTTTCCACCTTTATTTCTTGACTACAGTCTTTTCCCTCAGATGACACGGTACTAGGTTTGGGGACAGCAGGTGTACTTGACGTCATGACAGATAAGATGCTACTTTGATTAGCAATTGTTTTGATAGGAAACTTTCGACATGATTTTGTTGGCGAAGGCAGCTTCTTGCATTCTGGTTTAATTGTTTCTTTTTCAGGACTACTGTCACATATATAGGTCAAATCTGAATCAGGAAATTTTCGCTTAATAGGTGAATACATTATTGACCTTTGTGACCTTTCCACCTTTATTTCTTGACTACTGTCTTCTCCCTCAGATGTCACGGTACTAGGTTTGGGGACAGCAGGTGTACTTGACGTCATGACAGATACGATGCTACTTTGATTAGCAATTGTTTTGATAGGAAACTTTCGACATGATTTTGTTGGCGAAGGCAGCTTCTTGCATTCTGGTTTAATTGTTTCTTTTTCAGGACTACTGTCACATATGTAGGTCAAATTTGAGTCAGGAAATTTTCGCTTAATAGGTGAATACATTATTGACCTTTGTGACCTTTCCACCTTTATTTCTTGACTACTGTCTTCTCCCTCAGATGTCACGGTACTAGGTTTGGGGACAGCAGGTGTACTTGACGTCATGACAGATAAGATGCTACATTTGATTAGCAATTGTCTTGATAGGAAACTTTCGACATGATTTTGTTGGCGAAGGCAGCTTCTTGCATTCTGGTTTTCTAGTGATGTTGTACATATATTGGCTGCAGATACAAAACTTTGTGAACCTGTAATATGATTTGTTGAAGAATGGCAATCAGGTTCTGTAACTGGTGTGGCATCCACCTTTCTTCGTTTCTTCAGTACAACTGGATGAAGTTTGTAATTAGGATCAACATCTAGCTCTAAGTCCTTTTCCTAACTGAATGTTATCATTGGTATTACATGTTTGTATATACTTATGTGGTAGAGATTGCTTGGAATCATCACATTTGTTGTTTGGTTTGGACATGTTACTACATTCGCTGATTCGGTTAATGATGGAACCCGGTGCAATGCATGTTGTAATCGGGACTGCACTGTACAGTCTGTAGAAAATCCAGATTCAAAACCTGAAATGGCCGTTTTCTTCAAAATGTATTATTATGTTGACAAAACCGGATAATGAAAATCGATCTTCTTCCTGCTAAGTGTAGATCTCCTCTGGAAAATTGCTGGCGCACGATTCACCCAAATCCTCCCCAAATCCTCATTTTCCCCCAAATCCTCCCCAAATCCTCATGTAATGAATAAGTTATCCAATTAATATGTCTCAAAACCTTTTAATATCGTTCTTAAGAAGTTATTGAACCTGATTTGAATACTTTTTTATGGTAAAAAGAGTCTTATTTCGATGTTTTAATTTAACTTAGGCATTCTAGCAGCCAAGGGAGATCATCCAAAATAAATTATGAGATAAATGCAAGGGAGATAAATGTTGTTTGACCCATTTTGGTCAATTGAAACATGCAAGTTATTTACCATTCCAAATATTTATTCATCTGTTTTTTTTATCTCAATCAATCAATCAAATTCAGCACATATAGCTTGAAAATATGACCACGTCCGTAAATGTCAAGTGTCTATGCAGTACGGGCCCGATGCAGCAAATCATCCCCAAATCAAATCCTATATGTGTCACCGAGCTAGCAATGGGCGGTATAATCGGGATTAGTCCACTCTATAGGTGGTCCACTGTGGTCAGTTGGAATATACCAGAGACATGTAACGGCTATATATATCTCTGTGAATATACTGACTTACACAACATGGTCCAGATAAGCATCGAAAATCTGATACTGTAAAATACATCAAATATTACAATATAAAATGCTTGACGATACAAACCAAGGATATTTGAAAAGTATGGTGGTATCCTCATTTGTGCGTACCCTCGCTGAGTCGCAGTATGATCAGTGTCTACAATTAATGCTCTTTATAGATTCGACATTTGTTGTACACATGCGGTTTATGTAACATTGATCAACGTAGTCACTAACAAGAAACGAGGCAAAGCCACGAAGGCCAGGTTTTTTCCAAGCATGGACACTTGGATAACATAATTATACCCACTTTTTGTAGACTAGATGGCCGTGGCCTGCATGTCGCGCCTTGGGGCGAGGCATATGTACACTAAAAAAATAGATATAGTAGATGGAACAAGAGTGCCGAAGGTCACAATATACGCCCGTCCAGGCAAGGCCAGCCAACAAGGGGAGATAACTCATCTTGACGTGATAAACATGTAAACCAAATTTGGTTATGATCGGTCTAGTAGAACATGAGTTATTGCGTGGACAAGGATACAGAATGCGAAAATTAAAAATGGCTGCCAAGAGGAGATAAGTCTTACAAGATAGGTATCAGAAAAGTTTCAAAATCAATAGGCTTCTTTGTCTTGCCATGATAAACATGTATATCGAATTTGGTTTCGATCGGTGAAGTAGAACTTGAGTTATTGCGTGGACAAGGATACAGAGTGCAAAAATAAACAAGAGTTGTCAGAAGACAACGAAGCTCGCCTGTTGGCAGCCTTCACTCAAACTTGGCACAGTTGCATAAAAAACATGAATATTATATATAATTGACCTTGGGTTAAGGGGCATGCGGTGGACCTTGACATTGGGGTCAGAGGTGCAAGGTGGGTTGTGGGTTTGCTATAGCATAACATAGCATATTAAGATGAATGCATGTATGAAATATCAATGCGCTCCCTGAAAACAGAAGTAAAACAAAATTTAACCCAACGTTAAGTTTATGAACGCACTAAGTTGGTGATTTTCTACAGTATGATAGCTATTCACATGAGGAATGCATGTATGAATGTGCTAAGTTTGTGACCTTGGGGTGGGAAAAGGGTGGGAGTGGGGTCATGATTTGCTGTAGCACAATAGAGGGTCATCAGATGAATGCATGTATGAAATATCAAAGCGTTCCCTGTAAAGAAACAGAAGTTAAACAACATTTACCCCAACGTTAAGTTTATGAACATGCTAAGTGTGTGACCTTGACCTTGGGGTAAAGGTTGGGTGGTGGGTTGTGGATTTGCTACAGCATGATAGAGGGTCATCTGAGGAATGCATGTATGAAATATCAAGGTGTTCCATGAAAGGAAACAGATGTTATAAGATATTTGGGGTGGGCGGTGGGTCATGGATTTGCTATAGCACGATAGGGTATCATCAGATGAATGCATGTATGAAATATCAAGGCGTTCCCTGTAAAGAAACAGAAGTTATATAGAGGATATTCCATCGTACATTTTGAATAGCGGGAAATAATACACGAGTGTGCGTCGGCTTCCGCGTAAGCAACGAGTGAGCGTAGCGAACGAGTTGCTTGCACGCACGCCAACGGACACGAGTGTATTATTTCCGCTATTCAAACATGTAGGATGGAATATCCTATTTATTACACGTCCACGGCGGATACATATGCATATTTAGTCTATTTTTTGAGATTATAATCATTTAATTGTGATGTGCGTATGAATAGTTATACAATGACGTGTTTTCCCGCGTTTTGACGTTACGTTGTGTGACGTCAAATGTGACGTCATGTAAAAAAATTGAAATCCAAATTACGCAGCTGTTTCTATGAACCAGATATATTTGAGTACATGTTTGGAATGTGTTCAATCACATTAACATTCTAGATTAGTCGAGACCCTTTCCAAATTTTCAAAAACGTTGTTTTGACTGTAATAAAAATTAAACATTTTGCATGGTAGCGCGTGGTTTCCAAGTGTTCTCTTCACGGTGTATTATTTGAAAGGAGTTGATTATGGATTTTCTCTCACAGCAAAACCCGTGCAAATAATTTGCAAGAGTGTAATAAAAAAAGATATTTACACCAACGTCAAGTTTATGATGTTGATCTTGGGGAAAGGGGTGTTGGGGGAGGGGGGGGGGGGGGGGTCATGGATTTGCTGTAGCACAATAGAGGATCATCAGATGAATGCATGTATGAAATATCAAAGCGTTCCCTGTAAAGATACATAAATATTTACCCCAACGTTAAGTTTATGAACATGCTAAGTTTGTGACCTTCACCTTGGGGTAAGGGTTGGGTGGTGGGTTGTGGATATGCTACAGCATGATAGAGGGTCATCTGAGGAATGCATGTATGAAATATCAAGGTGTTCCATGAACGGAAACAGATGTTATAAGATATTTGGGGTGGGCGGTGGGTCATGGATTCGCTATAGGACGATAGAGTTTCATCAGATGAATGCATGTATGAAATATCAAGGCGTTCCCTGTAAAAAAACAGAAGTTATAAAAAGACATTTACTCCAACGTCAAGTTTATGATGTTGATCTTGGGGAAAGGGGTGTTGGGGGGGGGGATCATGGATTTGCTGTACCACAATAGAGGATCATCCGATGAATGCATGTGT